>JANJGK010007278.1:17500-32178 GCA_039081455.1 Macrobrachium rosenbergii | reverse complement strand
AATCATGTGACAATTAATTACTTCTATCATTATATGTAAATAAAGTCAAATAAATAAAATTAATAGAAAGTACATAACATTTCAGCTTCTTCCACAAAGTTCTTCATTGAAGTAAATATTATTTAATATGGACAAAATAAATAATTTCACATTGAATTACATTTATCATTATATCTAAATGAAGTACATTCAATTAAAGTCATAAAAAACACATAAAATTTCAGCTTCAACAGATTATTTCTAGGTGCCGATAAGTGTAAGTTTGGACTCAACAGTTCACCAAATATTATGAATCCTTAAATGGATATTTACGAATGCAAAGGCTACCATTGTTTTTAAATATTCATATCTATATCAGTTTTATATTGTGTAAATACTCGCAATATTGTTGTGTTAGAATTTATCCTGGATTCAAATCCATAAAGGAACAGCGAACATTGACATATCTCTGTGGTGGATTCAGCACTTCTTAAAATGTTGGTTCTGTTGAAAACTGTTCAGCCTCCATTATGAAATACTTTCAGAATCGCTCTCTCTCTCTCTCTTTCTCTCTCTCTCTCTCCCCTTCTTCTTCTTCTTCTTCTACGTGCCAATAGTGCTTCGCTTGATAACTCTCTCCCTCTCTCTCTAAAATCAATTTTCTGTTAACCGTTTCAGCGTGAAAATTTAGTAGAACAATGTTTTGTTTATCTATTTCTCACTTAATTTTTTATTATATGTATATATATACATACATACATACATACATATATATATATATATATATATATATATATATATATATATATATACACGAGTATATATATATATATATATATATATATATATATATATATATATACACGAGTATATATATATATATATATATATATATATATATATATATATATATATATATATATATATATATATATATATATATATATATATATATATATATATATATATATATATATATATAATGTTAAGACAGAATGTGTGCACCTGATGTATCTCCTCGCAGTGTCATTTTGAAGGTTGAGAAAATGCTTCAACATTTAGGCAACCATGGTCTCAAAAAGTCTTAAGCCCATAAGATAGATTGTTTTTTGATGGCGGTTCATTCTCTCTCTCTCTCTCTCTCTCTCTCTCTCTCTCTCTCTCTCTCTCTCTCTTTAAATTCATACATCTTGTCCCGTTCGGTATTATTTTTCCACCTTTTCCATAGAAAAAACAAGAGACTTCTGACAATTTTGTCATCCACAAAGGGAAGCCTTTAATCAAATCCCCCAGAAATTAATCCGTGACCACAAAATTAATCCCGTTTCTTCCTCTCTTCTTCTTCTTCATTTGCAGAATCCCCAACAGAATCCTTTGTAGTTGGGATTTAAAAGAGAAACTAAACGAATGACTATTATGAACAGGAGAGAGAGAGAGAGAGAGAGAGAGAGAGAGAGAGAGAGAGAGAGAGAGAGAGAGAGAGAGAGAGAGAGAGAGAGAGAGAGCACTTAAGCTAATGGCGAGTGATTTAACTTTAAAAGCGGTAGAGGGAATGAACGATTGCGTCTTTTCATTTCCACAGGTGAAAATTTTATATTTAATATTAATTTTGTTGGTGTAATGGTGGCTACTTTCCTTCTGTCTTTCTTTCCTTCCTTTTTTCTTTCTTTCTTAGTATTTGATGTCATTCGTTTTTGTCTTTGATTTCCTTCTCGCGGTAAAAGACGTCTGTGATTTCCGCATTCTATCTTCTTTCAAATTTCTATTTTTTACTTGTTAACCTATCAGCTCTGGTAAGGCGCATTGTAGGCATTACTAAAGTGGTTTGCGGCGTTCCTTAGACCCCTGTTGCACCCACTTCTTAGCCTTTTACTTTACCTCCATTCTCTGTTCCTTTCTTGCTGTTCAACTTCTCTAACTGTTACTTCTCAGTGTAACTGTGGGGTTTCCTCCCAATTCCACCTTTAGATCCATTTATTCCATCTCCTTTATTTTCTGGATCCCTTAATCTTGTTGTCCAACCTCTCTATTTATTACTTCCTAGTGCAACTACCGTATTTTCTCCCAGTTCCACCTTTAGATCCATTTATTTCATCTCCTTTATTTTCAGGATTTCTTGACCTTGCTGTCCAACCACTCCAACTCCCTCTTCCACTGTCCTTGGCACTGGATGGCTGAAATTGCCCCAGTTCTTGGCTTCATGGCCTCGTTTTCACAAATCATAAATCATCATCTTTGGTCAATATTTTCTGAAATACTGCAGGGTTTTCTTTTTTAATGACTGATCTCTTCTTTCGGTGTTTCCCTTTACCTTCTGTTACTTCTTTCGAATGAACACATTAACATTCTTTGGAAGCCTCGTGGATTTCAAGTCGATGGCCACTGTGGTGGGCTTCTTCCATATGAATAGGGTTCATCTTCTGAATAATAATAATAATAATAATAATAATAATAATAATAATAATAATAATAATAATAATAATAATAATAATAATAATAATAATAATAATAATCCACTTTTTCTGAAGTCCCAAGTTTAAACAGCGTTGCCTAGTAATTTAAATGTCAGGTAAATAACTGATTTGTTAAAGTATTACTTAAGGTATTAAGGAAAATAATTAATTGAAGCAATCAGTTAAAATATTAAATGATAAAAGTAATAATTTATAAAAAATTTAATTAATAAAAATGTCAACTGGCAAGAATATTAAATATAAAATATCAACTAACGAACCACATCTAATTACTTCTTTCATTCACTCATTCATCCATTGTTTATTTGTTTGTTTGTCTGTCTGCTATTTGAGTCAACAACATTCAAAGGGCGTCTGGAATCACGCAGCCAAAAGAACCTCGCGAGCAATTGAAAAGGAAGCGGGAGGAGGCTTCATCGCTTTCCCCCAAGAGAACAAACTTCGTCTCTCCAGCCTCGTTTCCATGTAAATGAAACTCTCCCTCCCCCTCTCCTCACCTGAAGGAGATTCTCACCAGCGCGGTTCTTCAGGTAATATTCTGTGGGCGCGAGAGAAACACCTTACCTCATGCAGCAGGTGTCTGAAGTGTTTAATTAGCAGAGTTGCTCTAGTTTCGCCTGCCATGTTGTTTCTTGTTTATTAGTCTTCTTCTTCTTCTTCTTCTTGTGACGGCAGCAAAGACGACAAAATTAACCCGAATGAACTAGCTATTTCATTTAACAGTGCATTATTATTATTATTATTATTATTATTATTATTATTATTATTATTATTATTATTATTATTATTATTATAGCTGCTTCGCTCGTATAACATTAAATTTACCCTCGTCATTTTTTAAAATGTTCCTTCTCTCTCTCTCTCTTTCTTTCAGGGACGAAACCCCGAAAACATTGGCCCTGTATTCAATGGGAAGTCTTCTGCAAGGTAAGTAGGCTACACAATGAATCCCTTGCTCATATTTTGGGAAAGATTGTCACTTTTCTCTAAACATCCAAGACTGCTTTGGTTTCTATGTTTGCATGTATGTATTTCAGGAAATGTGTCTAATTTAGAATTAACATGTTATAAGGTGTGATGAAGGAAAGATCGCTTCAAGAGTGAACTGGGTCGGGCGCTCAGTTGCAAAATCATTGCATTCAGCAAATAGTTTGGTTACTTCAGCGGTTTTGCTTGATGAACACACAATATTGGCTCTGATTTGTGAGGCAGACGACCGAGCTGGTATGCGAGTGTGTAAGTTCGTACGTTAGAAAATATAGATTGTTTGTCTAATTCTGCCCAAAAGTAAGTATGATCGATTATTAGCGAAGCAAGAGCGTTATCGTCCAGACGTAGCTTTGAGTGTTCCAATCTCTTAGAAACTGGCAGATAAAGGTAAAGTTCAGACTTTTCGTTTTTCTGTGTGAACTGTGGAATTGTGAATTTTACCATGATTTCAAGACACTTATGAATTTGTGTGGAGAGTTGAACATAACCATTTATGTCACTTTAATATTCTATTTTATTGTGTTCTGTTTAACAATTATTAACCATGCATTTTAAACTTTTCATTATTATGTTTTGCACTTGTATATTTGTGGTGGATTATGATTTTGCTTAATTCTCCGACAGATGTCTGTGGAATTGCTGTGGTTATAGGAAAGGACCCTGCAATCTTTGCAATGTGGTTATTTCTCATGTGGTTGACTTAAGACTAGACGTATAATGTCTAAGATGAAGTGTGTGAGAGTGTTGGGTGTAACGGCTTTTAGCCATAGTAAGACTTTTCAGTCATAGTAAGACTTTTTGGTCAGAGTAAGAGTAAATCTTGAGTAGACCATTTTGACTTGATAATTCATTTATTATGCATTTTAATCTTTTCTTTGTTCATTCTTTACTTGTTGGGTTTGTAGATAATAAATCTATTTTTGTAGGAAAGATTGCGTTTCCTTAGAATATCCATTTCTTTTTTGAGGATGATGTTCGAGAGAGAGAAATCCGTGTGAGAGAGAGAGAGAGATTTGCTGAGAGGGGAAATATGCGAGCGGAGTCCGAGAGAGAGAGAATGCGCAGGACGAATGCTGAATACGAGAGAGAGAGAGAGAGAGAGAGAGAGGGGTACCACGTCTCTGATGGTAGACTGCAAGGTCCGTTACGTACCACTTCAAAGGAAGTGTTGAGTCTGTAAGGGGTATTACATATGTATTCATGGATTTACTTATATATACTGTATATATACATATATATCTGTATATACATACACACACACACACATATATATTATATATATATATATATATATATATATATATATATATATATATATATATATATATATATATATATATATATATATATATTATATATATATATATATATATATATATATATATATATATATATATATATATATATATATATATATATATATATATATATAATATACGAATATGCAAAGCAGTGTATATATATAATGATTTGCTTGCAGTAAAAAGGAACTGAAGGTATTGTATCATCTCAGAAGACGCCATGGTCCATTCTTTCGCTTTTCTGGTCGCAAAAAAAAAAAAAAAAAGTTTCCTTTACAACAATTCTCATTGTGTTTTTGTGGGGCTCCTTTTTTCTAAGCTGGCGTTTTTCTTTCAACTGCGAAGAACTGCCTTTTTTATAAGGCAGTTCTTCGCAATCGAAAGAAAAACGCCAACTCTGAAAAGCAGCAAAATAACAGACGATATTTTTATTTCAGCTCTGAATGTCGTTGATAGGAAAGATAGATTAATTTAGGGTTTTTATTTGTTTTGAGGAGAGAGAGAGAGAGAGAGAGAGAGAGAGAGAGAGAGAGAGAGAGAGAGAGAGAGAGAGAGAGAGACAGCTGCAATAGGATCCCTGATGTGCTTTCAGCTTTGAATTTGAAATATAACATCACGCATATTAGTTCATATTACCAACTGATGCTATACTCTTTTGGAAACATCAGGCTGAGAATTCATCATACTTGTCACTATCAGTAACTAAGACCTGTTTAAAACAAGTAGAAAATGCGCTGAAGTTTCTCCGGCGTAACTGAGCTTACTGTACAGCGTAGAATGCTGCATGAAGCTTTTAGCAGCGGCCCATGAAACTTTCAGCCACTGACCGGTGGTGGCCTGTGTTGTTGGTACCCATAGCGGTGCCAGACTTACGATTATGGCTGAGTTAGCCTTAACTCAAATAAAATCTATGGTATGTTTCATGATTGGAGGGAGGATGATCAACATACAAATTTACAGCCCTCTATCCTCCTCAGTAGTTTTAAAGAGCAGACGGACAGACAAATAGCCATCTCAATGATGCTCTTTTACAGAAAACTAAAAAGATACATAAAATCACTCATAACCACCAAACAGATATACGCTGTATGCTTACACACAAAATACCTACTGTACATGTATACAAGCGTCCCCCTGTGACACATCATGAATCCCACAAAGTCGTAACAGGCTGATGACTGAATCTATCAGGTGAAACGTTCCTTTATATATATAAATATGGCATCTCCGCACATCGGTGTCTGACTCACCGAGTCTCATAAAATTAACCATAAATCCTAATCCTCTTGGTGAAGAAATTCTCTTCCAACTCAATCATTTGTTCAAATCCTCCATAAACACCTTTCCAGTTTCCAGACCCAAGCGGATAAAGTCCCCAGCGAAAAGACCAACAATAAAAGAGTAACAATATCAGCTGACAGAATGACAAAATAACGCCAATGGTTTCCAGTCCAGTAGATGTGCAAGCTTTTATGAACGTTGATTCCATACGGAATGGGAATGCACGTGAAAGCAAAAGGCTTTCAGGAATTAACTAGGGCAGTTCATTTCATATCTGAACAATGCCAGGAATATTCAAAGAGGTATCCACATCTTGTTTCTCGTCATTGGTGATAATTTTTATCTTTTCATCACACAGATAATGTTGAAAATCAGAAGGCAAATATTTTAGCCTTAAATAACGTTTTTTCGAAGATAATTTTAAACAGAACAGCGACCATTATCATACTCGCAATCACCCTTCTTTATCCTTCGTGCCAGTAGAAGGTCTGAGGTTATGGTGCAGCTTAATCGAATTTAGTCATACGTTTTTCATATCTACTCATCAAGACCACTCTTTTAGGCAGGAAACCTAAAACCTCATTTTTCTCACTCAGAGAACACACCCGACACCATGTACCCCACACAACACCCTACCCCACACCCCACACACCACTCCACTCCACACTCCCACTTCACATCCCATCCCACACTCCCACACCCCACCCCACACTCCCACACCCCACATCTCACCTCACATCCCACCCCACACTCCCACACCCCACATCCCACCCCACACATTACCCCAGCCCACACCCCACCCTCAACACAACACCCCACCCAACACAACACTCCACCCTGCACTCCCACACAACACTCCACCCCACATTCCCCCACGCCCCACACAACATCCCACCCCACATTCCCACATCCCACACCCCACCCCAGACCTCAGCGCAGACCCTACCCCAACTCCACAACCCATCCCCACCCTAACCCACACCTTACCTCACACCCCACCCCATACCAGGCTGCAACGTGAGTCAGCATCAAGTTTCTGTGAGGTTCTTTCCCAAATGATGTATAAAGCTTATGGCTTCCCGTCCATAGACACTGAAGAAACACGAAAGAATTTCTGGAAATTCCTTCCTCGTTCATGAAGAAGAAGAAGAAGAAGAAGAAGAAGAAGAAGAAGAAGAAGAAGAAGAAGAAGAAGAGGAAGAAGAAGGAAAATAAATCATGACTGAATTGACAGAAGAAGATTTATTCAGCTGTGGCAGAATTCACACCCACAAACAACACAACACGCAACACTCACCCTGGTCCTCGGTTGCTGGAAGATGGGGTAAGGCGTCCACGGTCGCCAACACAGCACACAAAACCACACAAACCAAACCAAAACAGAAAAACACACGACTCACAAACATACAGCAACAAGAAGAGCACACTAACAAGGGAAAACAACAACTTTGCATCAGCACAAAAAAACTGTCCAAAACCAAACGACAGACCAGCACTAGCTCTGACTCAAGACTACCTCTAAAACCGAAAAATCCTCACATATATTCCACAGACAGACAGCGCCGTAAACAAACTAACGATCTCATCCCTCTTCCAACAACCGAAGCACTCACTAACGACAATTACACACTCTCTCTCTCTCTCTCTCTCTCTCTCTCTCTCTCTCTCTCTCTCTCTCTCTCTCACAAAACGTTGGGAAATGCTAAATAAAAACAAATTTATTCATCCCTCTATATTTCTCCCCCCTTTTAGCATTTCCCAACCAACACCTTCCACACCTCTTTCAAATCGCCTTACGCAACACCCACGGATGCTCACTAGCAGGTCCTCTAGATCGCGTTCGCAGGCACGCAATCATTCTCTCAGAATCATTCTCTCTTCTAGCAACATTCAAACTCACATCATCTCCTCCATTCTCTCTCAGATTCACGCTATCTTCTTCACTATTACCACTCTCAATTTCATCCACAATCTCATCTATACCCTCTAACTCGTTCCCAAATACCTCCCCCAATTCTTTAACTAACCCATCCCATTCGCTCATCGACCTTTCCAATTCTTGCAACGATTCATTCATGCTTTCAATCACTCGTATATTACTGCTACGCTCTCTTACTCTCACACTTTCGCTCACCTCCAACCGTTCACTAACCCCTACACGTTCAGTCAACTCAGTTATATCAAACCCGCATATGCTATACGTTCTATCCATACCATCCCATTCATCCGTATTACACACTTTATCACTCATTTCCACTGGCACTCACACCCCTATCACACAACTTACGACCATTCAGTTTACTTACGTTCTTCCCTTTCTTACGTTTCCTACCATATTCTATCAAAACAAATTGCTGATCCTCATGCAACAACCCCTCACGTACAAGCATCGCACGCACCGCTTGCATCCTGGAGGATCCACCCATTTGAACCCCCTTCACACTCAGTTTCCCGAATTCGCTGTCACAGTCACCCTCTTTCGTCTACATACACTTGATACATGCCCTTCCATTCCACATTCGTCACACTTCGCTCTCGGTTCTGAACACATTCTCGCATAATGCCCATTCTTACCACAGTTGCCACCTATTACATTCACTCGGGTACCCCTACAACCATTAGCAATATGACCCACCTGTCCGCACCTGTAGCATTTAACCCCCCTATCTTTCGTACACTCCCTTACCAAATGTCCCGGTTGCCCACACCCGAAACACGCTCCCAAAGCCCACCTACACTCATTCTTTGTATGTCCTTCCTTTCCACATCTAAAACACTTCGCTCGACTTCCACTCATCGACCTTCCCCTTTGTACACTACTATCCCTAACCCGTCCAACCCGTTGTTCCCTTACAAACCCACCATTCATCCTCACTGGCACCTCCACATTACTTGCTCTTACACTCCTATCTATTACACTATCTGCCATTCTCATTGGGCCCCTCAACACTGCATCCCTAAAGCTTCCAAACTCTGGTACTCTCTCATCTACCCCAGCCCTTACACTTACACTTCTACTCTCTTTTATAACCCTGTCAAGCTCATAATCTTCTACAATTTCCAAAATTTCTCCCCAAGTCAACCTTTCATTCGTCCATCTTTTCTTCTCCTTCCGCTTCAAGTTCACAAATTCTCTAACTCCATCTGGCACTGTTCCTAACAACTTCCGTACTAACTCCTTACATTCATCTATCCCATCATCCCCAAACTTCTTCCTTGCCAACGTCTCCAGCCTACAAGCATATAGTGACAAGGTTTCCCCAGCTTTCATTCTTGCCTCATCAAATTCATTCTTCCTCTTATACTTAACACTCGCTTTCATACGCCTCGCTTGCTCAACTAGTCTAGCTTTCACCTTGTCATACTCAACATCCCCCACACTCATAATAACCCTATACATATCAAGTAAAAACCCAGTCAAATATTCTCCTAATTCTCGTGCCCACACTCTCTTACTTTCCCCATACTTATCCTGACAAAACCTTTCATACTCCCTAAAGAAATCATGCACATCCCTACTTCCATACTCATTATACCTTTCACACCGGGGTACCTCCCTCACATACATAGCCTTTCTCACTTCTTTCTCGCTTTCACTCTCACTTTCGCTACTTTCACTCTGTCCTTTCATACCCTCTTCCGAATACAAAGAGTCCACTTCTGCACTTACATTCATCTTACTCATTACACTCTTCTTTCCCCTCTTTTTATCCACTTTTATCCACTCACCTCCATCCACCTCACTATCACTACTGCCTTCACCCTCTCCCTTCTTTCCTGCCTTTCCCACTTCCTTACCCTTCTTACCAGTTTCCTTTCCCTTTCCCTTCTTCCCTTTTTCTTCCCCTGACTTATCCTTACTTTCCCTCCGTTCCTTCCCTCGCTTTTCATTCCCCTTTTCCTTACCCTGCCTTTCATTCTCTCGTTTCTTACTTCCTATTTCCACATCACTTTCATCACTCACGCTTCCATTCACTTCTTCCTCCTTTTCTTTCTCTCTTGCCCCTTCACACGTTCCAGAGGACCTACATCCAACAGCCCCTTCTCCAAAAACACCCTTGAACATACCTTTCAAAATTTCTTCCACACTTTTCATCATTCCCTCCAACTTTTTATCCACCCTCTCTACCATCCTGTCTTCCATTCTCTCTTCTGACTCTTTCATCTCTCCTTTCATTTCTTCTTTTGCACTTCTTAGCATTCCCCCCACCTCCTCCAACTGACTCCTCAATCTCTCATTCTCACCCCTCAACCACGTATTCTCCTCTCTCAACCTTACCAGTTCCTCTTCCATCCTTCTCTTCAGTCACACTACCAGCCACCAATCTCACTTGCAGCTGCAATACCAGCTGCCCCACGTTGGGCGCCAAATATTATGTGGCGGAATTCACACCCACAAACAACACAACACGCAACACTCACCCTGGTCCTCGGTTGCTGGAAGATGGGGTAAGGCGTCCACGGTCGCCAACACAGCACACAAAACCACACAAACCAAACCAAAACAGAAAAACACACGACTCACGAACATACAGCAACAAGAAGAGCACACTAACAAGGGAAAACAACAACTTTGCATCAGCACAAAAAAACTGTCCAAAACCAAACGACAGACCAGCACTAGCTCTGACTCAAGACTACCTCTAAAACCGAAAAATCCTCACATATATTCCTCAGACAGACAGCGCCGTAAACAAACTAACGACCTCATCCCTGTTCCAACAACCGAAGCACTCACTAACGACAATTACACACTCTCTCTCTCTCACACACAAAACGTTGGGAAATGCTAAATAAAAACAAATTTATTCATCCCTCTATACAGCTTCTACAGACGATCTCTCTCTCTCTCTCTCTCTCTCTCTCTCTCTCTCTCTCTCTCTCTCTCTCTCTCTCGTTTTCCTAATATGATCCTACAAGTTAAAAAACGGAAATATATGTGCTAGGTTATAAAAACCCACAAAATATGGACTAGCCAAGAAAGAATATTCCCCCCCCCCTCTCTCTCTCTCTCACACACACACACCTTTCCTGACATAATCGAGATACTGTGTTCCTACAAGTTATATAAAACGGAAATATATGTGCTGGGATATAAAAAAAGAACCCACAAAACGTGGACTGCCCAAGAAGCATTTCTCCTTTCTCTCTCTCTCTCTCTCTCTCTCTCTCTCTCTCTCTCTCTCTCTCTCTCTCTCTCTCTCTGTGTGTGTGTGTGTGTGTGTGTGTGTGTGTTAAGCGCACATTAAGTGCTACAGAATTAGAATTATTGACATTTTGTCAGCATTTCAAAAAGTGACAAATGTCACAACACATGCAAGAAACACTTCATCTTTTCATCTATAGACAGAAAAAACTATTTAATGACATGAGCGAGTCATTTCACATCATAACATGTCATGTTCTGCGTTGTAGTAAGACCTTTTATTACAACATCAGTTAAATGGGCTGAAGGCTCTATAAATCGTTCGTGAAGACGAAAACAGAAAGATTTGCAATAAGCAGGCGACAGAAGCGACCATCTAAAAATGCTGAGTTTATTTACCACGAAAATATTTCAGAAATAAAACACAACTCGTAATATTTCAAGAAGTACATCATTTATTGTTATGTAAGACACAAAGCTTCATTTCATTTTACCATATACTAAAAACGCCTTGGATTCTAAGATTTCATAGAATGATGTTAATGAAATATGCATTTGATATTATTATTATTCAGATATTAATCCATTATTATTATTATTATTATTATTATTATTATTATTATTATTATTATTATTATTATTATTATTATTATTATTATTCTAGTTTTGATCAAACTGATAGATCTATATCTCTGACGTATTCGATTATTTCCCCTAAATATTTCCCACCGTGATTTATATTTCAGGAAATCACTAGACGTGTTTTTCACCTCTCTCGAAACGTACACCATTAAAACGGAAGGGTCTCGATGAGGTAATCCTCATCCTGCCTCACTGAAAGAACCTCCACCTCTAACAAGCATCTGTCAGTGTAGATGTCTGAAAAGAGTTGTTCAAAATAAGAGGATTTCCTCGAGACGGGGAGATGACACTTGGGTGACGCCCATCAAACCCGTTAGAACTTTTGAGATACCTTTCTTCTCTACTACACATTTTTCTTATGGATTTTTAGTTTTTGTTAGTTTTCTGAAAGGAAAACTATTCTGCCTGCTTTGTCTGTCCGTCCGCACTTTACTCTGTCCGCACTTTTTTTGTCCGCCCTCAGATCTTGAAAACCACTGAGGCTAGAGGGCTGCAAATTGGTATGCTGATCATCCACCCTTCAATCATCAAACATACCAAATTGCAGCCCTCTGACCTCAGTAGATTTTATTTTATTTAAGGTTAAAGTTGCCCATAATCGTGTATCTGGCAACGTTATAGGCCAGGGCACCACCGGGCCGTGGTTAAAGTTTCATGGGCAGTGGCTCATACAGCATTATACAGAGACCACCGAACGATAGATCTATTTTCGGTGGCCTTGATTGTACGATGTACAGAAAACTCGATTGCGCTGAAGAAACTACGGCGCATTTTTTACTTGTTACATTTTGATTTGACTATAAGCGCTGTGCCACCTTCGAGAATTGCATAATGCAGAAGATAATACTCAATAAATAGCCCCTTTGCATTCTTCCCTTGTCAAGATCAGCCATTTTCCCATCGTATACTTTAGAGTTGAGCACCTCCCTCCATCTCCAGAGAATGACCGATCTCTTTCCCCTCGCAAAGCCCTGAAGACCGTTCCTGGGTAAAACAGCTACCGAGCTCGAATCTCTGCTCTTCATCAGCCAGGATCGAGCGTAAAATGGGAGTATTTGGCCACTTCAGTGCAAAGAAGGAAGGAAGGAAGGAAGGAAGGAAGGAAGGAAGGAAGGAAGGAAGGAAGGAAGGAAGGAAGGAAGGAAGGAGGGAAGGAATAAAAGCATAAAAGTGGGGAGATGGTGTAATGCGAGATATGCTTAGCCAAGGCGCTGCGATTTTTTGGGGTTTTTTGGTGGGTGATAAGACTGCCTCTTCTTCTTCTTCTTCTTCTCTTGCTCCACTGACACCTTAAACAATTCTTGGTGAGTAACTTCCTTGTAAACATTTCCTGTGGTTTCAGCTTATAATCAAATCACGTGAATGATTGTGAATTTTACTTATATAAATATTTATGTATGAATGTACGTATGTACGTACGTATATATGTGTTGGTAAAGTCATCACATTGCCTTTGTGACGTCAAAAGACCAAAAGTAACACACACACACACACACAGGAAACAGTTTGCCAATAGACCAAAGAGAAACTTGACAATATTATTTCGATCGAAGAAGTGTCTTACAAACACAAGGGGTGGGTTGGAACCATTACACAAGGGGAACATCACTTTAACCAAAATGGTTTAGGAAATTCCCTCCAAATATCGGGAGCCAGAAATCCCGAGTAAGACCCTCGGAAGGACTGACAGGATTAAAGCCTTAGGGAAATAGAGTATCCTACGCGAAGCTGAAGGGAGGCTAAGGAGAGCCCCAGGTCTCTGGGGAATACTTGAGTGGGACCCTACACACGATTTACTCTCTCTTTCTCTCTCTTTATATATATACGAGTATATATATATATATATATATATATATATATATATATATATATATATATATGTGTGTGTGTGTGTGTGTGTGTGTGTGTGTGTGTGTGTGTGTGTGTGTTTGTGTGTGTGTGACTGTGTTCTGTAGTCCACAACAGCAGTTATGGAAATGAAAAATAAAGAAAATGCTTATTTTACCAAACAAGGGAATTACGTGGAAGCATTTCAGTTATTTGATGCTGGCAATCATATCATGTGATTTAAAGGGCAATACTTGGTTATGTTCATGAAAACAGCTGACTATTTTAGCTTGGATAGTTTCTGCACAAGTGACTATCACCAACTAGTTGCTCTGAAAATGTAATTTGTTCTGAATTTCTACGACTGAGAGAAAAAAGGTTATAGAAAGGTAAAAATGAACCTTAATCTGACGACAGCAGATAAATTCCAGCGGGATTTCTCAATCAAATGAGGCGCATTTCAAAGGGTGATTTCCAGAGCTTAATGTCCCGTGAAATCGTCATTTCCTTTCGCTATAACTGAGGCCATGAAAGCATTTATGAGATCGTGTCATAAAAGATGATTTGTTTAGGGAGGGATGACCCCAAGGGCCGTCGTGACCTTGGGATTTATTCCGAAATAAAGCTGACCAAACTGGAAGGAAATTTCCCGCTTAAATTGGCATTTGAACACAGTAGCGATCTGGGAAGGTAACTACTGCATGGTATGATTTAACCATAGCTATCTCTCTCTCTCTCTTTCAGTATGCCATTTCCTTCTTTGTAGCAGTAGATTGCAATGTAATTCATGGACAGACGAAAGTTCTCTCTCTCTCTCTCTCTCTCTCTCTCTCTCTCTCTCTCTCTCTCTCTCTCTCTCTCTCTCCGGGCTAATATCAAAACTTGCCCTGAAATATCGAGAGCGCCGCAAGAGGAGGAAGAGGAAAACTTGTCGCCAGAGTTCAGGCGACAGTTTATCTGTCGTTGTGACAGAAAATAGCAGAAGATATCAAGATCCACCTTTGTGTTGCCATCCCAAGGGTGGATACGAGTTGCAGG
>JANJGK010007278.1:0-12500 GCA_039081455.1 Macrobrachium rosenbergii | reverse complement strand
CAATCTCCATCAATACTCCTCCCCTCTCTGCCTGCCTGTCTGTCTGTCTGTTTGTCTATCTCTTGAATCCTGGCCGCTCCTTCTCCAAATGACACCTCATGAATCTTGTGGTGTTTTTCTGAGGGACTAAATCGATCTATCCATCCAATGCTCGAGGTTCTCTCTTGCCACAATATCTTCCCGTGAAAGCATCGTTTAAAGTAAAAGGATCAAGTACTGAAAATCTTTAAAAGAAGTTGAATAGTGTATTGAAAAAAAATATAGATTTAATTTAGTCACACCATAATCATTCTTACACTTCAAGATGAAGAGTTAGAGGAATTAATTTCTGGTGATAGAAATTCATTTCTCGCTATAATGTGGTTCGGATTCCACAATAAGCTGTAAGTAACCAATTGGTTCTTAGCCACGTAAAATAAGTCTAATCCTTGGGGCTAGCCCTCTCTAGGAGAGATCTTAATCAGCTCCTCAGTGGTCTGGTAAAACTAAGGTATACTTAACTTTTACTCTTCAAGAAGCATTTAAACTGGACGCTATCATTTTACTCCGATTCGAAACGATTTGGCTTATATAAAATTTTACCATCAACTTGCTTTTTGCATCAGAATACATAATCTTTCCCATTAGATATGTAAGTTATTCTAATAACAAATTTCAGTTTCAAGTAAAAACATAATAAAAATGCAAATTATTCACTCACATTTTGACCTCAACGTAAAATTCCTTGACTTATACAAGTATTCTTACACAGAATAGAATGCTTACAGCTGAAGAAAGTTAAGAACATAACAAAATAAAGGGTAATTGGAAAGTAAATAAATATATGTACTTTAAATTAACATTGATTTGCAAAAAAGAATGTAGCCATCAGGCAAACATCAAGATAGGAAATAGCCATTTAATTCTTTCTTCTTCTTATGATGTCATGAACTCGTTGTCTTCATAAAAGTTACCAAAAGTCATATCGAATGTTCCTGAATACCTCTTGAGCTGTTATCTCATTTCATTTTACATATAAAGTAAGTTTTTTAATCAGAAATATAGTCTGACAATGACAGGAAATGATTTACATATAAATTCAATTCGCGACAATCTCTGATAAAAAAAAATAACTTCTTTTTATCATTCATCCAACAAAGACTTCTTCATTTCTCGATATATTCATATTTTGGGGGGAAATTCAGAGGTCTTAAATAGCGTCATGCTGGAATGATATATGTGTCATGTGAATATACGATAAATAATTTTCATGAGGATTAATATTCTGGGACATCAAATATCCGTAGCCTCTGACTTTTCAAGTTATTAAATCTGAACATGCTCTTTACAATGTGATATTGCGTTCCATTTTCAGTCTCTCTCTCTCTCTCTCTCTCTCTCTCTCTCTCTCTCTCTCTCTCTCTCTCTCTCTCTCTCTCTTCACGTATTTTATCGTTGGGAATATTGAAGGAAGATATTCTAGACATAACCTGAAATCGTGATTTTGCTATATACTGAGAACTGTTGTTGATATAAGAAACATGAGTAAGTGATTTATGAAATTGTTGTGACATTTTCTCTTTTCATTCTCAGTTGCTGACAGAGATTCTTACTTAATGAAAATCAGTTTCGTTCTGAAATGTGATGAATTTGTTTATTTACTTATGGATTTTCTAACGATAATTATCATATTGCACTAGGAGAGAGAGAGAGAGAGAGAGAGAGAGAGAGAGAGAGAGAGAGAGAGAGAGAGAGAGAGAGAGAGTAGGCACAATGTCCAGCATTAATAACATTGACCAAAGCTTATCACAATATTAATAATGATCTTTCATTTTTTTTTTCAGAAGCTCTCCACCGTCTCGGTTTTGGAGTGTGTTAATACATGATTCTTTTACTGAAAGGTGTTCGTTTTTATTATTGTCTTTTTAAGTTCTTAATAATGTCAAGTATCTTTTTGGGGGGAGTTCTGCCCATTTCCTCTGTGATTTGCTCTTAATTCTGTGACTTGAACTTCTCACAAAATCTTATTTATTCCTAAATTTGTTGTTTTGTTTGTTTTTGGTCCAATGTGACTGGTTTTCTTGTGCTACTGTTATTATAATTATGATTATGAAAAATGTTATTGGATTTAATTTCTTATCTATTGAGTCAGTATTATCATTACTAAACCTATCAGTGTTCTTTCACAGAGTATTCATGAATTGCAAAAAATACTTTATTTCAATATATATGCCATTCATTTTCCATTTTTTTCACTCATCTTTACTAATAACTCACTCTTTATACAACACTAAGATTTAAAAACTAGTTTCTTGAAGATGCGTTTGAGCATTCATTTATATTTTAATAGCTGGTGCTGAGGATATATGAACCATCATTAAAAGTGTTGATTTCTTATTATTTTACATTTTCACAACACCATATCTTTTCCAAAAGACTTTTAGTTTTTTTTTTTTACTTTGGCATAGGAATCCAGAAAACGTTTTTAAAAATCATTCAAAAGCTGAACATTCAAAACTCACTGAGCTTTGAAAATTATCACCAATTCCCAAATAAAATTTTTAGATAATTTTTGCTTGATTTTTCAATTTTGTTCGCAGGGCAATATACAGTTCATATGGATCAGATTGTTAAAAATCGCTTAAATATCTATTAAAAATAATGGAATTAGGCCTTTTCGAATTTTCAAAACTTTGAATCGGAGTTCTGACATTTTCTTTTTTTTTTGGGGGGGGGCGCTGAAATTTTAGATCATTTTATCGAGAATTTTTAAACGTAATATACAGTTCATATGGATCAGTTGTAAAAACTTTGTCTAAATACCTTATTAAAAATAACTGAAGGAGACCTTTTCAGAGTTTTAAAGCTTTAAATCTGAGTTTTTTAATTATCTGTTTTATTTTTTTTTCTGTTAGCAACCCTTGTTACTCTGAACTCATTTGTAAAAACATTCTGACTGGCTTTTGTTTATCTATGAATTTAAAGAGATTGGACAAAACCTGGATGGGTGACCACCAGGAAACCCCATATAACATCAGTACATAGGATCTTAAACATCACTCGGACAGGGTATCGGCCTAGCAGCCTCATCCCATCACCACATGCCTAAACCCAACGGGGTAGCACCTTCTGAAGTGTTCCCTTCTAAGAGAAAATGTTTATGGTGAAACAATCCTTCTTCATCATGGGCGAAGACAGTCCGGACAGATAGTTGCTGGGAAGAACTGCCACAATATCTTGGACCAATGAATAATTTGCATGAAAAAGTATATCTTAGTTTAACCAGACCACTGAGACTTATTTTACGTGGCTAAGAACCAACTGGTTACCTAGCAACGGGACCTACAGTTTATTGTGGAATCCGAACCACATTATGACGAGAAATTAATTTCTATCACCAGAAATAAAGCCTTCTAATTCTTCATTGGCCGGCCAGAGAGTCGAACGCTAGGCCAACAGCGTGCTAGCCGAGAGCTCTACCCACCCCTCCAATGAATGGCATTAACCATTTATGTATGAATGTATGTATGTTTTTGTCATAAATATCTATATATGTCAACAGATAATGTAACACAAGAGAGCATTGACTTAATACAAAATACAGTCAGAATTTATAGAATTTAACGAAAAATGTCATCGACACCAAGGTGAAGAGACACTGAATGCATAACCGATGCTCGCATCTCTTATGGCAACGTTTGGCTGACTCCTGTTTGTGTTGCTTGATCGAATATCTCTTCGAGTTTGTGTATCACAAAAGATGCAAAACGTACGCAAGCACACACAAACACACACACACATACAAATAGCTAAAAACGTGTATTGACCGAAAAATGAACATGATAAATATGCTCATCATAATTGTCTTCTTCTCTGGAGTTTCTGATGGAATTTATTTTCCATGCTAGACTTGCTTTGATGTTTATTTTTACGGGAGAAATTTTCTGAAAGATGGAAGTTGGAAAACGCAATTGATGTTGCGTTAAATATTTTAAATATTGGATCCGATATCTACCATGATATTTCAAAGCTTTGGCAGTACTGAAGTTAATACCAATATTGTTATTATTTATCTTCGTCTGAAATCTAAACAGAACTATTATTCCACTTACGCGGTTCTTTTTATTCTTAAATAACTATGACGATGTTAAGGTTAAGAATTTGACAGATTTTAGCATACAGTAGGTATCGAAGAGAATTTATAATTCCTTACAGAGAATTACTGGAGTTGTTTAGCGATGGCAGCTATTATGAAAAATGAAAATTCATAGAAAATCGTAAATCATATTGAAATCAAAAGCCAGTTGTCAAAACAAAAGATCATCATAGTCCAAAACTTCACTCTAAAATAAACTCCACAGAATGTACAACCTAAAATCGTTTTAAATAACCAAACCCCAAGAGAAAATCCTGTGAAATTATCAGCCAACGCGACTGACACATTTCGAACCTGACGACGGAAGTTGAAGACCAGAGACTAAGAGACGCCACTGAATACAAACCAAGATTGAATACAAACTGGGATTGAAAACAAAGTAAGACTTAAGAGCACCAAAGAACACCTGGGTTGGAACAGAACTCCCAGATTTTCCTGAGTATTCCATTCCAATTTTTCTTCAGCCAGGAGTAAATTATAAAAGGCGATAGGACTCTCAAACCACATCCAGTGAGGGGAAGCTGTTTTATCGTATCTGGGTAGAGTCTGAAGAAGGTGACGAGAATGAAAAGACTGAATTATAGAAAGTGTTAGGAAATTCCGTTCTGTAGGTTTTCATAAGTGGTTATGTATTAAGAAACAGAAAGTTAATGACAGAAGGGGCATCTTATGAGTATTCTACTTATACACGTAGAATCTTAATCATCACGAAGTTTTCCAAGAAATAAATCGTATATAAAACATATGAAATTTCCGACAAAAGATGCACCTTAAAAAGTTTTACAAAGACTCTCTCGGCTTCCTTAAGAAGATAAATAAGAGAGAAAAAAGAAAAAGAAGAGTTTGCCACATTCTTTTGAAGCGAAGAACGATCCCGTGTGGTGTCTCCTTGATCAGATTTTTCGCCTCAACTTTTATGGAGACTTTTCCCAATAATTTCTGAAGCAGACTCAATATTCTTTTCTGGGAAGGTTAAAACAAGTTTTGGAGTTACACCAGAAAGGACCTCCAGGAAAAGAGGGGGGTTTTACTTTTAGGAGGAAAATATATACAGAGAAGCCGTCACTCTGTCGCACCCGTTAGTTCCTTTCCATCATTTTTCGCTTCTCTGGAAATTGTAGACATTCAGTATTTTTTTGGATATAGAAATCGATATCAGGCCATTGTCTCATGTTCCCCGTAAAGGGATAGTGCTGTCAGTACACCTCACACGGTGCACTTTAGGCATTTCTTAAGGTTTTTTGCAGCGTCCCTTCAGCCCCTAGCTGCAATCCTTGTCATTCCTTTTACTGTACCTCCATTCTTATGCTCTTTCTTCCGTCTTACTTTCCACTCTCTCGTAACGATTGTTTCATAGTGTAACTGCAGATTTTCCTCCTATTGTACCATTATAACCTTCTTAGCTCTCAATTTCACTTTCAGCGCTGAATGACCTCATAGGTCCCAGCGCGTGGCTTTTGGCCTAAATTTTATATTTCATTGCATTCCTAGAGCTTCCCTGAAAATGGTTTAAGATTCTTAAATCTTTCATTTTACCTATACACCAAACTTCGAATTGTAAATAATATAAAGAGAGTAATGCCCGAAATAATATGCGTAGAGGCAGGAGAGAGCAGATATCTGTAGGGAAAAGTGGAGACATGATATCACCATCCACAGCAGAAACACATTGGTGAGATAAGAAGGCCCATTAATGTGCTCAGCAAACTTGGAATAAATCGTATGTCTATAATTTATGTATATGAAGCATAAAGTGAATTAATACAAATATCATGATAAAATGGAAAATATCAATTCAGCTAACTGAATCTGCTAAAACATTAGATCATATACAAGTCCGGTAAAACTATTTTAAATTATTCATCGAATACACATTTATGAATCTTCTTCAGTTTGATGTTAACGTACACAATTTTCTCTCCAGACCAAAAGTCACCAAGCTTTTGAACCCAGATTTCCATTACTGAACGAATGGCTTCCATTCAGTGAATATATATTGAGTGATGCTATTTATAAATATCACGGAAACAGCTTTTATAATTCATTTGTTATTAGCGGATGAAACTGCATAGTTATGAGAAGGTAAAGAGGAACATATGAGTATGATTATTACGGATTGCACAGCGTATGCACCATAATGTTATCAGTTTCCCAGCTCCCTTGAGCTGAGAATGCTCTGCCTGAAAGTGTTGCTTACCCCCGAGAGATGGTCTCAGGAAATAATGTTTTTCCTGCAAAATCCTCTTGCATAAAGATCTGGATACTTAACACTTTGGGCGAGAAGGTTTGGCGTAGTCTTGCTTATTTAGATGCCTGGAAATATACTTTCCCCCCGAAATGGTCTCAAGAAATGAGGTTTTCGTACAAAATCCTTTCATAGAAAGATCAGGATATTCACTAAATTGCGCGAGAATGCGATAGCACTAATTGATTTCAACTGCAAACCTGAGTTTCTTAGAAGAGCTGGTCCAATCGAGGAAAACGAACTCTGCAAGACCATTAATCGGCAAACTATTTATAACGCCAAAGTTTTCGATACGATTTCAGAAAGTCATGAGACCAGAATTAGTGTTGTTGAACTTCTTACTTTACCTGGAAGACATTACACCTTCTAATTACCGAGTAATGGCGGTCGTTGTGCTGAAGTATTCGACGATTTGCAGGAAAATTCAGACCTTGATGGCCTTGTTTCTCTCATGGAGAGAGAGAGAGAGAGAGAGAGAGAGAGAGAGAGAGAGAGAGAGAGAGAGAGAGAGAGAGAGAGAGAGAGAGAGAGAGAGAGTGGCTGATCCAGTTTCTGTGGCATTGTTTGTTAGAAGAATAAAAGATGTTTAATTGCTTACTTTTACTTTTAGTTTGCGGTAATAAGAAAGGTATTACCTAACTCGAATGTGAAAGATATATATATATATATCTATATATATATATATATATATATATATATATATATATATATATATATATATATATTTTATATAATATATATATATATATATATATATATATATATATATAAATATATATATATATATATATATATATATATATATGTATATAATATATATATATATATATATATATATATATATATATATATATATATATATATATATATATTTATATAATATATATATATATATATATATATATATATATTTATATAATAATATATATATATATATATATATATATATATATATATATATATATATTTATATATATATAATATATATATATATATATATATATAAATATATATATATATATATATATATATATATATATATATATATATATATATATATATGCACACGCATACATACTATATATATATATATGGAAATTTTGTGTAGATACTATATTGTTTCAAACAATATATATCTACAAACAACTA
This sequence comes from Macrobrachium rosenbergii, assembly GCA_039081455.1. Classification (NCBI taxonomy): domain Eukaryota; kingdom Metazoa; phylum Arthropoda; class Malacostraca; order Decapoda; family Palaemonidae; genus Macrobrachium; species Macrobrachium rosenbergii. The sequence continues at coordinate 4,971 of JANJGK010007278.1, read as the reverse complement.
AAATTCCACAGACCACCCGGAGACAGTTCACGCTGTAATTACTCTGCAATAATTGCCATTTTACCGAAACGTGCGGTAATGTTCGATAATGTTGCAATTGTGATGGCCTCTCATTCGCTAATTCTCTGCCTACTTACTGGTTCCAGTGGATAATTCATTCAGTATTCGCACTGACTCGCGTTCAGCTGATTGTCGGAAGTAGTGCTTGCACCTATAAGCAAAAATTGTTTTGTAGAATTTCGGCGAAGGTCCAAAGTACTGGTGGCAAAATTTAAAACACGCATGCACGCACACGCATCATGACATGGTACTCTTGTCGAGCGAGAAAAGTCTTCAGTTTTGTCAACAGGACATGAATAATGACATAGCTTATTGACTTCAATGTTCTGTACAACGACGCGCTATGTTGTATCAGATACTGCGCCTGTTCAAGGTTTCAGTATTGTTCATCTTGTGAAGAGTTTGCAAGCGTGAATTGTTTACATAAAAGTTATTTTCTTTTTATTTCTCGACACATTTTTCGCGTCTTACTCACATTCCCCAATAGATTATCTGCCATGTTTCGTTTATTTGTTAGACGTGTTAACATAATATGACTCCCAGTTCAGATGACGACTGGAAAACAGAACAGTAACCTACTATCCCTCTCTCTCTCTCTCTCTCTCACTCTCTCTCTCTCTCTCTCTCTCTCTGTCTCTCTGCCTGTCTGTCTGTCTGTCTGTTTCCCCAAAGCGACTGGATACAACCTGACGTAATTAACTCAAGCTTTTGTTGTTCCGTGTCTGCTAAAAATCCTTTGCACAACAAAAGGAAATCGGAAAAAATGGAGCCAAAAGTAACTTCCTTAATTCTTCTGTTCACAACGACTTACAACAAAATATTTTCTCAGATAAATTATGCCGCGGTAGTACTTTATTTATTACCTCTCTCTCTCTCTCTCTCTCTCTCTCTCTCTCTCTCTCTCTCTCTCAAAATATCTACTTATTTAACATTGACTTTAATTGCCTCAATCTTTAATGAAGACACTTCATATATTTCCTTTATCAGAACCATTTTGGCTTTTTATTGGAAATTTAATGTCTTTACCGTAAATGGACTGAAATGACATTAAACTCACTAATGAGAATGAGCCTGATAAGAGAGGGGGAATGGGTCACAGTGTTGTTGTTGTTGTTATGTTTCTGTTGTTTTTACTGCTACTACTACTACTACCACTACTATTATTATTATTATTATTATTATTATTATTATTATTATTATTATTATTATTATTATTATTATTATTATATTGAGTAGTAGACCCTCTTCAAACAAGTATTATTGAAAGTGATTGCTGCATCAGCTACATTCAGTTTATATAAAGTTTTCTATATTTTTTTTACGACTGACTTTATTGGTTACTGCATTGCGCCAGTGACTTTCCGCTACAGCAAGTAAAGCCCACTTTAAATACGACCCTGGAGTTCTTCCCTACCACCAGCATTAGACGACCTACTGTGCAAAGACCAGCAAACAAACCAGCAACAAACACTCCCGGTCCAGCAATGCAAGACTCAGTGAGCCACCTGGCGACCAATGAGAATATTCGCAGGGATAATACCAGGCAGTGACGTCACGCAACGTCACACACCACACAGTGACGTCATACACCATCCCTGGCGGTCAGCTAGACTACAGCAATGTGGCCATCAAATCTGAGATTTTGTCTTGAAGAAACTTCTCGCTATCCAATGAGCGGCCTGCATTTCGCCTCGGCCAATCAGAAGTCAGCATGCAGTTGACCCCCTGCTGACCACCATGTATATAAAGAGTAGCACCCAGCGTGAACGCAGTCTCTGATGATCTCTTGGAGTTTGCCTTGTGCTCTCCCACCTCTGTGTTGTGCGACATCTACCTTACCAGCCAGGGACAACAGTTTTCTACTATTTCTCCGACGATCAGCTCGGAGAAATTTCAGCGACTAGTGAAATTTTGTGTTAAGAAAAACGAACTTTCTGAGAACAGTGAAGAATAGACATTTTGTCATAACTTGTGTCCTGTGTGTGTGTGTTTTTTTTTCTCTCTCATCTCTTCCTAACAGGTCAGATGACGAGGAAGAGAGCAGTCTCCCTCCTCTCCTTCACCCTTCCCAGTGCCCCAGACCCTGCCAGGAGGAGGATTACGGACTCTGACGAATCAGACAACGAATAACCCCAACTCCTGTGGAAATGGTGACTGCCACAATGACCCCAGCTACAGAAGACTCAGCCCCTGACCAGCATGCGACTGAGGAGCCCTCCCTTTCAGGCTAGGTAGAATTCTGGCACAAGTTCAAGGAAAAAACCAAAAACAAAGGTACATCACATGGATTTTTAGCATGTCCCAAAACCTGTTAACAAAATTGTGAAAAAATCTGGTGATAATGATCTGCCCAAATTCAGGGCACTTTCCTATGCGAAGGTAGCTACCCTGGAAACAGCAAACCCATCACTAATCATGACTGCCAAACCAAACCTGAAGGGAAATTTCACAATCACCCCAAAGAATCAAGAATGAATCTGCAGAATTCCTGAAAAACACCCCTGAGCTTGTTATGCTTGACCCTGGTGAGTGACTGATGAAATCGGTAGTTTTCAACTACCCATCCGAATTACAACTCACCCCTCTTGAGAACCAGCCCTGCATCATGAGTGCGGAGAGGTGCATTAGCACAAGGTCAAACCGCCCTACTCAAAAGGTGATATGCACCTTTAAAGGACCCAAACCCCTCGGATGAATATAGGAATCTGAAGACTCATCCCAGTGGAAAACTACACCCCAGAACCTTTGCAATGTTTCAAGTGCCATCGGTTTGGGCACCACTAGGAAAGATGCACAGGGGTCAAAATCTGCAGCATATGTAGCCGCTGACACCCAACGAAAATCTGTCTGGCCATATTCAAAGCTGACCTGCCAACCCTTGCATGTTGCCCTAACTTTAGAGGAAAGCACCATGGCTGGCAGAAGAAATGTCCTGCCCGGCTCCAGCGCATTGCACACATGAGAGGTAAAGTACAAAACACTATTGGATCCACAAAAATTACGTGGGGCCACCAATTTTCATATATATACATATATACATATACAGTGTATATATATATACAACATATATATATATATATATATATATATATATATATATATATATATATATATATATATATATATAAATATATAAATATATAAATATATATATATATATATATATATATATATATATATATATATATATATATATATATATAACATTAACATTGTTATTATTATTATATTGTTATTATTATTTTTTCTCAAAATTGTACTATTATTTCTATAATAGATTTTCAATTTTTTCTCATTTTCATATTACTCATTTATGTTATTATTATCTAAATCTTCAATATTACTATTTTGTCATGATTTTTCAGGGGGACCACATGCCCAGGTACCCCCCCCCCCCCGATCCGCTAGTGGTACAAAACCCTCCTCCCCCTCCTCCTGCACGAACCCCTTCCAATCATTGCCCCACTCTTCCCAATCCACTTCCTCAAAACCTCCCTCTCCCTCCAAAACCACAGAGACCACCCTGACCCACCAGACAGCAAGACCCTCTTCCTCCCCCCTCCAAGGCTACCCTTCCTCCCCAACTCATCACACCCATCCTAAGCTACCCCCTCTCCTTTTCCAGTCTATACTTCACCTTCTCCCTACATTCCGATCGCTCCTTCTCATCTTGCACCCTCCATCCCTATCCCCTCCCCTGAACCAACAACTCTACCTCTCCAACACCCCCTACCCCCATGGCAGAACATGCCTCAGATATTCCTTTACCTCCTTACACAAGATGCTCTTGTATCATCAGGGATTACAACACAGACAACCCAAAGACTGAGAGGAAATTCAACAAGGATGAAATCATACACTTCACGAAAAACGTCATGACTGCCTTCATTGAGTTGGTGGAAATCCGATTCAACCAAACCTACCGATAAAGCCAACACTCAGATCCTCAATAAGGCAAACCGAAAAAGCCAACAGTCAGATCCTCAATAAGGCAATGTCCCAACGATCAAATTCATGAGCACAGATAGCAACACTGATTCCACCACCAGCTCTGACACAAACCCAAATTCCCCCCCTCAATAATGACAGGTGTATGCTCCAAATTTGCATTATTGCAGTCGCAAATATCCCTTCTCTAAGGAGTGTTTCTTGCAGAGTAATGGTATCATGATTTCCTAGGGATATTTTCCTAGGGATATTAGCACTCTGCAAGAGTGCTCCTAATGCTGGTCAAAAACAATATTCCCTCCTCCCAGATTCCAAATGTAGACTGTGGACCAGAAGCAGAAATATTAAGCTTCAAAGTAATTCTAGAGGGCACAACCGTTACAATCCACAATGTTTACAGAGCACCAAAAAGCACCCTAGAAGCAAATGCACTTTTTGATGCAGCCTCAAGAGACAATGCCCTTATTACAAAATTTAATTATTTCAATGCACATCACCCCTGCCTGAGTCCAGACAACAAACCAACCCTGCAGGATGCCACCTGCACTTTCTATTCAAGGAATTCCCAAAAATAAAATTGTTGAACAATTGTGATGAGCCCACACACCTACACAGTGGTAGGCTGGACCTCACTCTGGTTTCCAAAAACCTGCAGGAAGGGGCAATATGGGAACAGCTCCCCATTTTATCAGAGACCACTTTACCTTGCAGACAAGGCTATGGTTAAGGAGGCTCCCTCCCCCTCCTCTTCCCCCTCCTAGAAGGAACCCGAGTTTGAAAATTGGAACTCTTTCGAAAATCACATGACTACCTGGTCCACAGAATATATAAATAATTTTCTGCAGGATGTTGTGCATTTCTACAAAATTTCTGCAACAACATAACAAGTGCTGCTAGAACATCCATGCCAAAAAAGAAATACCCCACCACAAATACAAACCACAAAGATGCCTGGTACTACAA
>JANJGK010007277.1:25000-32179 GCA_039081455.1 Macrobrachium rosenbergii | reverse complement strand
ACATTGGTCGTAAGTGAAGAAGAAGAAGAAGAAGAAGAAGAAGAAGAAGAAGAAGAAGAAAAAGAAGAAGAAGAAGAAGAAGAAGAAGAAGAAGAAGGAAATCGGTAAAAGGAAACCAGTAAAAAAAGAAGAAAAGATTTAAGCATTGGAAGACATTGGACGTGAGTGAAGAAGAAGAAGAAGAAGAAGAAGAAGAAGAAGAAGAAGAAGAAGAAGAAGAAGAAGAAGAAGAAGGAAACCGGTAAAAGGAAACCAGTAAAAAAAAAGAAGAAAAGATTTAAGCATTGGAAGACATTGGACGTGAGTAAGAAGAAGAAGAAGAAGAAGAAGAAGAAGAAGAAGAAGAAGAAGAAGAAGAAGACGAAGGAAATCGGTAAAAGGAAACCAGTAAAAAAAGAAGAAAAGATTTAAGCATTGGAAGACATTGGTCGTGAGTGAAGAAGAAGAAGAAGAAGAAGAAGAAGAAGAAGAAGAAGAAGAAGAAGAAGAAGAAGAAGAAGAAGAAGAAGGAAATCGGTAAAAGGAAACCAGTAAAAAAAGAAGAAAAGATTTAAGCATTGGAAGACATTGGTCGTGAGTGAAGAAGAAGAAGAAGAAGAAGAAGAAGAAGAAGAAGAAGAAGAAGAAGAAGAAGAAGAAGGAAATCGGTAAAAGGAAACCAGTAAAAAAAGAAGAAAAGATTTAAGCATTGGAAGACATTGGTCGTGAGTGAAGAAGAAGAAGAAGAAGAAGAAGAAGAAGAAGAAGAAGAAGAAGAAGAAGAAGAAGAAGAAGAAGGAAATCGGTAAAAGGAAACCAGTAAAAAAAGAAGAAAAGATTTAAGCATTGGAAGACATTGGTCGTGAGTGAAGAAGAAGAAGAAGAAGAAGAAGAAGAAGAAGAAGAAGAAGAAGAAGAAGAAGAAGAAGAAGAAGAAGAAGAAGAAGAAGAAGAAGGAAATCGGTAAAAGAAACCAGTAAAAAAAGAAGAAAAGATTTAAGCATTGGAAGACATTGGTCGTGAGTGAAGAAGAAGAAGAAGAAGAAGAAGAAGAAGAAGAAGAAGAAGAAGAAGAAGAAGAAGAAGAAGAAGAAGAAGAAGGAAATCGGTAAAAGGAAACCAGTAAAAAAAGAAGAAAAGATTTAAGCATTGGAAGACATTGGTCGTGAGTGAAGAAGAAGAAGAAGAAGAAGAAGAAGAAGAAGAAGAAGAAGAAGAAGAAGAAGAAGAAGGAAATCGGTAAAAGGAAACCAGTAAAAAAAAAAAGAAAAGATTTAAGCATTGGAAGATATTGGTCGTGAGTGAAGAAGAAGAAGAAGAAGAAGAAGAAGAAGAAGAAGAAGAAGAAGAAGAAGAAGAAGGAAACCGGTAAAGGGAAACCAGTAAAAAAAAAAAAAAAAAAAAAAGATTCAAGCATTGGAAGACATTGGTCGTGAGTGAAGAAGAAGAAGAAGAAGAAGAAGAAGAAGAAGAAGAAGAAGAAGAAGAAGAAGAAGAAGGAAACCGGTAAAGGGAAACCAGTAAAAAAAAGAAGAAAAGATTTAAGCATTGGAAGACATTGGTCGTGAGTGAAGAAGAAGAAGAAGAAGAAGAAGAAGAAGAAGAAGAAGAAGAAGAAGAAGAAGAAGAATAAGAAGAAGGAAACCGGTAAAGGGAAACCAGTAAAAAAAAAAAGAAAAGATTTAAGCATTGGAAGACATTGGTCGTGAGTGAAGAAGAAGAAGAAGAAGAAGAAGAAGAAGAAGAAGAAGAAGAAGAAGAAGAAGAAGAAGAAGAAGAAGAAGAATAAGAAGAAGGAAACCGGTAAAGGGAAACCAGTAAAAAAAAGAAGAAAAGATTTAAGCATTGGAAGACATTGGTCGTGAGTGAAGAAGAAGAAGAAGAAGAAGAAGAAGAAGAAGAAGAAGAAGAAGAAGAAGAAGAAGAAGAAGAAGAAGAAGGAAACCGGTAAAGGGAAACCAGTAAAAAAAAGAAGAAAAGATTTAAGCATTGGAAGACATTGGTCGTGAGTGAATAAGAAGAAGAAGAAGAAGAAGAAGAAGAAGAAGAAGAAGAAGAAGAAGAAGAAGAAGAAGAAGGAAATCGGTAAAAGAAAACCAGTAAAAAAAGAAGAAAAGATTTAAGCATTGGAAGACATTGGTCGTGAGTGAAGAAGAAGAAGAAGAAGAAGAAGAAGAAGAAGAAGAAGAAGAAGAAGAAGAAGAAGAAGAAGGAAATCGGTAAAAGGAAACCAGTAAAAAAAAAAAGAAAAGATTTAAGCATTGGAAGATATTGGTCGTGAGTGAAGAAGAAGAAGAAGAAGAAGAAGAAGAAGAAGAAGAAGAAGAAGAAGAAGAAGAAGAAGAAGAAGAAGAAGGAAACCGGTAAAGGGAAACCAGTAAAAAAAAAAAAAAAAAAAGATTCAAGCATTGGAAGACATTGGTCGTGAGTGGTGAAGAAGAAGAAGAAGAAGAAGAAGAAGAAGAAGAAGAAGAAGAAGAAGAAGAAGAAGAAGAAGAAGGAAACCGGTAAAGGGAAACCAGTAAAAAAAAAAAGAAAAGATTCAAGCATTGGAAGACATTGGTCGTGAGTGAAGAAGAAGAAGAAGAAGAAGAAGAAGAAGAAGAAGAAGAAGAAAAAGAAGGATACCGGTAAAGGGAAACCAGTAAAAAAAAGAAGAAAAGATTCAAGCATTGGAAGACATTGGTCGTGAGTGAAGAAGAAGAAGAAGAAGAAGAAGAAGAAGAAGAAGAAGAAGAAGAAGAAGAAGAAGAAGAAGAAGAAGAAGGAAACCGGTAAAGGGAAACCAGTAAAAAAAGAAGAAAAGATTCAAGCATTGGAAGACATTGGTCGTGAGTGAAGAAGAAGAAGAAGAAGAAGAAGAAGAAGAAGAAGAAGAAGAAGAAGAAGAAGAAGAAGAAGAAGAAGGAAACCGGTAAAGGGAAACCAGTAAAAAAAAAAGAAAAGATTCAAGCATTGGAAGACATTGGTCGTGAGTGAAGAAGAAGAAGAAGAAGAAGAAGAAGAAGAAGAAGAAGAAGAAGAAGACGAAGAAGAAGAAGAAGAAGAAGAAAAAGAAGGATACCGGTAAAGGGAAACCAGTAAAAAAAAGAAGAAAAGATTCAAGCATTGGAAGACATTGGTCGTGAGTGAAGAAGAAGAAGAAGAAGAAGAAGAAGAAGAAGAAGAAGAAGAAGGAAACCGGTAAAGGGAAACCAGTAAAAAAAAAGAAGAAAAGATTTAAGCATTGGAAGACATAGGTCGTGAGTGAAGAAGAAGAAGAAGAAGAAGAAGAAGAAGAAGAAGAAGAAGAAGAAGAAGGAAACCGGTAAAGGGAAACCAGTAAAAAAAAAAAAGAAAAGATTTAAGCATTGGAAGACATTGGTCGTGAGTGAAGAAGAAGAAGAAGAAGAAGAAGAAGAAGAAGAAGAAGAAGAAGAAGGAAATCGGTAAAAGGAAACAAGTAAAAAAAAAAAGAAAAGATTTAAGCATTGGAAGACATTGGTCGTGAGTGAAGAAGAAGAAGAAGAAGAAGAAGAAGAAGAAGAAGAAGAAGGAAACCGGTAAAGGGAAACCAGTAAAAAAAAAGAAGAAAAGATTTAAGCATTGGAAGACATTGGTCGTGAGTGAAGAAGAAGAAGAAGAAGAAGAAGAAGAAGAAGAAGAAGAAGAAGAAGAAGAAGAAGAAGAAGAAGGAAACCGGTAAAGGGAAACCAGTAAAAAAAAAAGAAAAGATTTAAGCATTGGAAGACATTGGTCGTGAGTGAAGAAGAAGAAGAAGAAGAAGAAGAAGAAGAAGAAGAAGAAGAAGAAGAAGAAGAAGAAGAAGAAGAAGGAAACCGGTAAAGGGAAACCAGTAAAAAAAAAGAAAAGATTTAAGCATTGGAAGACATTGGTCGTGAGTGAAGAAGAAGAAGAAGAAGAAGAAGAAGAAGAAGAAGAAGAAGAAGAAGAAGAAGAAGAAGAAGGAAACCGGTAAAGGGAAACCAGTAAAAAAAAAAAAAAGATTTAAGCATTGGAAGACATTGGTCGTGAGTGAAGAAGAAGAAGAAGAAGAAGAAGAAGAAGAAGAAGAAGAAGAAGAAGAAGAAGAAGAAGAAGAAGAAAAAGAAGGATACCGGTAAAGGGAAACCAGTAAAAAAAGAAGAAAAGATTCAAGCATTGGAAGACATTGGTCGTGAGTGAAGAAGAAGAAGAAGAAGAAGAAGAAGGAAACCGGTAAAGGGAAACCAGTAAAAAAAAAGAAGAAAAGATTTAAGCATTGGAAGACATTGGTCGTGAGTGAAGAAGAAGAAGAAGAAGAAGAAGAAGAAGAAGAAGAAGAAGAAGAAGAAGAAGAAGAAGAAGGAAACCGGTAAAGGGAAACCAGTAAAAAAAAAAAGAAAAGATTTAAGCATTGGAAGACATTGGTCGTGAGTGAAGAAGAAGAAGAAGAAGAAGAAGAAGAAGAAGAAGAAGAAGAAGAAGGAAATCGGTAAAAGGAAACAAGTAAAAAAAAAAAGAAAAGATTTAAGCATTGGAAGACATTGGTCGTGAGTGAAGAAGAAGAAGAAGAAGAAGAAGAAGAAGAAGAAGAAGGAAACCGGTAAAGGGAAACCAGTAAAAAAAAAGAAGAAAAGATTTAAGCATTGGAAGACATTGGTCGTGAGTGAAGAAGAAGAAGAAGAAGAAGAAGAAGAAGAAGAAGAAGAAGAAGAAGAAGAAGAAGGAAATCGGTAAAAGGAAACAAGTAAAAAAAAAGAAGAAAAGATTTAAGCATTGGAAGACATTGGTCGTGAGTGAAGAAGAAGAAGAAGAAGAAGAAGAAGAAGAAGAAGAAGAAGAAGAAGAAGGAAACCGGTAAAGGGGAAACCAGTAAAAAAAAAAGAAAAGATTTAAGCATTGGAAGACATTGGTCGTGAGTGAAGAAGAAGAAGAAGAAGAAGAAGAAGAAGAAGAAGAAGAAGAAGAAGAAGAAGAAGGAAATCGGTAAAGGGAAACCAGTAAAAAAAAAAAAAAAGATTTAAGCATTGGAAGACATTGGTCGTGAGTGAAGAAGAAGAAGAAGAAGAAGAAGAAGAAGAAGAAGAAGAAGAAGAAGAAGGAAACCGGTAAAGGGAAACCAGTAAAAAAAAAAAGAAAAGATTTAAGCATTGGAAGACATTGGTCGTGAGTGAAGAAGAAGAAGAAGAAGAAGAAGAAGAAGAAGAAGAAGAAGAAGAAGAAGAAGAAGAAGAAGAAGAAGAAGAAGAAGGAAACCGGTAAAGGGAAACCAGTAAAAAAAAAAGAAAAGATTCAAGCATTGGAAGACATTGGTCGTGAGTGAAGAAGAAGAAGAAGAAGAAGAAGAAGAAGAAGAAGAAGAAGAAGAAGAAGAAGAAGAAGAAGAAGAAGAAGAGGAAACCGGTAAAGGGAAACCAGTAAAAAAAGAAAAAAAAGATTTAAGCATTGGAAGACATTGGTCGTGAGTGAAGAAGAAGAAGAAGAAGAAGAAGAAGAAGAAGAAGAAGAAGAAGAAGAAGAAGAAGAAGAAGAAGAAGGAAACCGGTAAAGGGAAACCAGTAAAAAAAAAAAAGAAAAGATTCAAGCATTGGAAGACATTGGTCGTGAGTGAAGAAGAAGAAGAAGAAGAAGAAGAAGAAGAAGAAGAAGAAGAAGAAGAAGAAGGAAACCGGTAAAGGGAAACCAGTAAAAAAAAAAAGAAAAGATTTAAGCATTGGAAGACATTGGTCGTGAGTGAAGAAGAAGAAGAAGAAGAAGAAGAAGAAGAAGAAGGAAACGGTAAAGGGAAACCAGTAAAAAAAAGAAGAAAAGATTTAAGCATTGGAAGACATTGGTCGTGAGTGAAGAAGAAGAAGAAGAAGAAGAAGAAGAAGAAGAAGAAGAAGAAGAAGAAGAAGAAGGAAACCGGTAAAGGGAAACCAGTAAAAAAAAGAAGAAAAGATTTAAGCATTGGAAGACATTGGTCGTGAGTGAAGAAGAAGAAGAAGAAGAAGAAGAAGAAGAAGAAGAAGAAGAAGAAGAAGAAGAAGAAGAAGAAGGAAACCGGTAAAGGGAAACCAGTAAAAAAAAGAAGAAAAGATTTAAGCATTGGAAGACATTGGTCGTGAGTGAAGAAGAAGAAGAAGAAGAAGAAGAAGAAGAAGAAGAAGAAGAAGAAGAAGAAGAAGAAGAAGAAGGAAATCGGTAAAAGGAAACCAGTAAAAAAAAGAAGAAAAGATTCAAGCATTGGAAGACATTGGTCGTGAGTGAAGAAGAAGAAGAAGAAGAAGAAGAAGAAGAAGAAGAAGAAGAAGAAGAAAAAGAAGGAAACCGGTAAAGGGAAACCAGTAAAAAAAAGAAGAAAAGATTCAAGCATTGGAAGACATTGGTCGTGAGTGAAGAAGAAGAAGAAGAAGAAGAAGAAGAAGAAGAAGAAGAAGAAGAAGAAGAAGAAGAAGAAGGAAACCGGTAAAAGGAAACCAGTAAAAAAAAGAAGAAAAGATTCAAGCATTGGAAGACATTGGTCGTGAGTGAAGAAGAAGAAGAAGAAGAAGAAGAAGAAGAAGAAGAAGAAGAAGAAGAAGAAGAAGAAGGAAATCGGTAAAAGGAAACCAGTAAAAAAAAAGAAGAAAAGATTCAAGCATTGGAAGACATTGGTCGTGAGTGAAGAAGAAGAAGAAGAAGAAGAAGAAGAAGAAGAAGAAGAAGAAGAAGAAGAAGAAGAAGAAGAAGAAGAAGGAAACCGGTAAAAGGAAACCAGTAAAAAAAAGAAGAAAAGATTCAAGCATTGGAAGACATTGGTCGTGAGTGAAGAAGAAGAAGAAGAAGAAGAAGAAGAAGAAGAAGAAGAAGAAGAAGAAGAAGAAGAAGGAAATCGGTAAAAGGAAACCAGTAAAAAAAAAAAGAAAAGATTCAAGCATTGGAAGACATTGGTCGTGAGTGAAGAAGAAGAAGAAGAAGAAGAAGAAGAAGAAGAAGAAGAAGAAGAAGAAGAAGAAGAAGAAGAAGAAGAAGAAGAAGAAGGAAACCGGTAAAGGGAAACCAGTAAAAAAAAGAAGAAAAGATTCAAGCATTGGAAGACATTGGTCGTGAGTGAAGAAGAAGAAGAAGAAGAAGAAGAAGAAGAAGAAGAAGAAGGAAACCGGTAAAGGGAAACCAGTAAAAAAAAGAAGAAAAGATTCAAGCATTGGAAGACATTGGACGTGAGTGAAGAAGAAGAAGAAGAAGAAGAAGAAGAAGAAGAAGGAAACCGGTAAAGGG
>JANJGK010007277.1:10000-22500 GCA_039081455.1 Macrobrachium rosenbergii | reverse complement strand
AACCCAAGAGGTCATTCAGCGCTCAAAGGCAAACTGGGAGTAGAAAGGTTTTAAAAGTGCAACAGGAGGAAAACCTCAAAGCAGTTGCACTATGAAACAATTGTTAGGAGAGGGTATAGGAAAGTAAGATGAAAGAAAGAGAATATGAACGGAGGTACAGTAATAGAAATGAAAGGGGTTGCAGCTAAGGGCCGTAGGGACGCTGCAAGGAACCTTAAGTAATGTCTACAGTGCACCACGTGAGGTGCGCTGATGGTGCTATCCCCCAACGGGGAATATCACGAATACGAATGAGGCTGAAACTTATATTTACTTTGAGACTAAAGGCCAAGGCGTTATTTATGTAACAAACATTTTAGGAAAAAATAGAAGACATGAAATCTCTAATTACTGCAAAAGTGGGCAACAGAACTCTGTCTGTTGTCACGTAGAGTCTTACGTAATTCGAAGAGAGAATCTGTAAACACCTCAACCACCTGATAAAGAAAGTTTCTAACAACTTTCAAAAGACGATTTTCCTTATTACTTCGTGGAAGAACCTAGCTGGAAACAATAGATTTCTTTTTTTTAATGACTTCCTAGTTTAGTGAATTATAGAAAAACAAATCAGAAAAAATAAGATTAAATAGAAACCGATCAGGTTCTACTTAAAATTGGCAATCTGCATAATTTATTCTTAGTTGGACCCTTAAACGAATGTAAAGTGTTGCCTTTGTCACCTAAACAGTTTTCAAAGGCACGAAAGCTTGGCTTAAATTCTGGCAAGACTTTTGTCTTGAAAATATTAATCAAATTTCTAAGTTCTAAATTTACGGCACAAAAGACTAGGGGTATGATACGAGTACACTAAGTGTGTATATTTTTTCCAAAACCTTTATATGGTTCTGTAACTGGAAGAATATTTTCACGCAACATATAACCTGGCGTACAGAAAAAACAAAAAATGTTAAAATATCAATAGGAGGCCTAAAAGCAAAAGTGAGTATTTGAATCACTCAGAACCTAAATATTCTGATTTTAATCCTTTTAGATCTAATTTTGAAAACTGTCTAAATACATACTTATTTTTATGTTTTAAGTAAAAAACCAAATAGTTCATTTTATTCCTTCCTATTTATATACATATATACACATACAACACACACACATATATTCACACATACATAAATACATACATACATATATGTATATATACATATATATACATATGTATATATATACACACACACACATATATATATATATATATATATATATATATATATATATATATATATATATATATATATATATATATATATATATATATATATGTATACACATACATATATATATACATATACATATAAAAGAATATAATATGACATACTGACTGGAAACAGGTAATCCAGCAAAGAAATACTCCACGCCAAAACCACATCTCCAAAGAACAATACACCTCACGCATACACAGGGACACAAAGACACACGAAAAAAAAACCCTACGGGAGAATCAAGAGCTAATGGGAATGCAACTGTAGGAAATGGTCTCAAAATCTGTTTTTACCTCTCACTATCTCTCTCTCTCTCTCTCTCTCTCTCTCTCTCTCTTTCGTGTTTTGGGAAAGACTATGGCTTAATGACCAGAAGGACGAGGGAACTTCCCTTTGATGAGGGAAGTCGGCTGGAAGAGCATAGGAGAGGGTGCAGAAGGATATCAACTACAGGAGAGTTACAAAAGAGTTACAAAGATATATTATCCGAGAGCCTTCAAAAGGGTTATTTTTCTGCTTAAGTACTGTCACATCATATTTAGAGGTCTGTTATTATTATTATTATTATTATTATTATTATTATTATTATTATTATTATTATTATTATTATTATTATTATACTGAAGATATTGTAATGATAAAAATATATAAAAAATATTTAATAAAATGAATTATATTAACATTTGCTATTATTATTATTATTATTATTATTATTATTATTATTATTATTATTATTATTATTATTATTATTATTATTATTATTATTATTATTGCTGTATTAAAGATAATACTGTAATGATAAAAATATATAAGAAAATATTTAATAAAATGATAATTATATTAATAATAATAATAATTATTATTATTATTATTATTATCATTATTATTATTATTATTATTATTATTATTATTATTATTATTATTATTATTATTATTATTATTATTACTGTATTGAAGGTATTGTAATGATAAGAATATATAAAAAATATTTAATAAAATTATTTATATTAACAATTGCTATTATTATTATTATTATTATTATTATTATTATTATTATTATTATTATTGTTGTTGTTGTTGTTGTTGTTGTTATTATTATTATTGCTGTATTAAAGATAATACTGTAATGATATAAGAAAATATTTAATAAAATGATAATTATATTAACAATAGATATTATTATTATTATTATTATTATTATTATTATTATTATTATTATTACTGTATTGAAGATATTGTAAAGACAAAAATATATATAAAAAACATTTAATTCAATGATAATTATATTATTATTATTATTATTATTATTATTATTATTATTATCATTATTATTCAAGGCGACAAAATAATTGGTCTGCAACTGTCACCTCTGTTAATTATTTACAACAGATGTTCTAATTGGCGTGTTTAACTTTTTTTTTTATTTGGTATCATATCGCAAAACAAGAAAAACGTTTGTATGCAGGTGCATTCAAATAAAATTCATATTAAACTATTACAGAAATATGCTATATCAGCTTCCCTTTCAGCCATTGAATACATATATAATGTAGGTATTAACAGTATTGAGAAAAATAAATTTCCATTTGTTCTTAAGTGATATTTTCAGTTATGGGACCACCGTACGTTTTTAGAGCTTAAAATCGTAAGATTTTGGAATATCAGCTAAACATAGAGAAAAAATTCTCCTAACATTTGGCAACACTCTCCGAGTGTTTCAAAGCGAAATTCCAACTCTAAGTACTTTTATTCAATTTTTTTAAGAAACCCTATTTCCAGATTATTAATGGACAGTCTTTCTGGCTATAGATGATTTCAAATTTGCAATACCGTTTAGAAAATAAATTTTACTAATTTTATCTTTTCGCTATTTTTTTTTTATAAATCTTCTTCATACTTTCTACAGAGGAGAGTAGGCATGTTTTCTATTATGAATTTTCAGTTAAGTCTATCATTTAGTTTCAATGAAATCTAGGATTTAATGAGCTTTGAGATTTACACCAAACCATTAATCAGGTCAAGCACGAATCCAATTTAAGTTAATGGGGAAGAATCGGGTGAGGTCGACCGTACATAAAGACACGAATCTTTTTTACCCTTTTTTTATACTCGTAATGTTTACGTTTACTGAGGCAGCAAAGAATTTCGGATTTCGAAAATGTGACAGAATTTCGGAAATGTGACAGAAAACCAAAAAGCAAATATGAAAATTATTCAGTTGCCTAAATCGAAGTTTGGAGAGAGAGAGAGAGAGAGAGAGAGAGAGAGAGAGAGAGAGAGAGAGAGAGAGAGAGAGAGAGAGAGAGATGGAAAAATGAGAGAAAACGAGAAAACAAATATGATTTAAATGCCTGAATCGAAATGTGGAGAGAGAGAGAGAGAGAGAGAGAGAGAGAGAGAGAGAGAGAGAGAGAGAGAGAGAGAGAGAGAGAGAGAGAATTCAAATATGATTTAAATTCCCACATCAAAGTGTGGAGAGAGAGAGAGAGAGAGAGAGAGAGAGAGAGAGAGAGAGAGAGAGAGAGATGGTAAAATGTAGATGAAAAAATGAGAGAAAACGAGAAAATAATTAAATGCCTGAATCGAAGTGGAGAGAGAGAGAGAGAGCAGATACCGAAAGAAGACAGAGAATACAAATGATATTGGAAATATGGGTAAAAACTATAAAACCAATAAAGAACTTTACTGATACCGATGCAAAGCCTAAAAAACGGGTTCTTCACTTGATAGAGTGTAAATATTGTGTAGAACTTATATTTACGAGAGAATAATACATTTGTGGGTTTAGTATATACATTACATGCTTGAGATCGCAATGGAAAGTGGATAATGAGCCGATAAAAATAAAAGATCGCGGTCTAGATACAAAAGGAAAAATGTGTTGAATAAAGAATTATATAAAAATATTTTTCAAAAGAAATTCTACTGGTTAATCAACGAGGCTAAACTCACGGCAGAATGATCTGAATAAGCCAACTAATTTTCTACGCGTGTTGAATAAAAACTTATATTGATACCGGAAAAAAAATCTTCAAGAGAATTTTGACTAATTTATCAACAAGGCTAAAAAAAAGTTTTGGCTTAATGACCTGAAGAGGTCAACTTTTTTTTTCTAAATAAACCTTCCACCAAAAAAAAATAAATAAATAAAATAAACAGCTTCGACATAGACCCCTATTCATTCTTAATGAGGTGAATTGATCAACCGAGCTCACGGGGAAACCTGTTATGAAAATTCTCGGAATTCACAGTCGAATGTGATTAGACCTCAAAGTTTGTTTAGATTTGAAGCCGAGTGTTTGGTGAACACTACAGCGAGAGAGTGAATACAGGGGAATGGGATTAACTTGATGAAGGAAAGCAGGGAGATGAGATATACAGAGGGACGTAGGTAGGTAGTAGGCTCAACGGCAGGGAAATCGATCATAACTGTGTTAGGGAAAATTAAATTGACTGGGAAGTCCTGAAATCCTGAGTTTCGTTGTTTTTGTATATCTTTTTTTGGACAGAGAGAAGAACACAGTTAATTATTCCTTGCATATAAACCCATGCAGATATTACATATATATATATATATATATATATATATATATATATATATATATATATATATATATATTATATATATTGTCACGATGCGTATCACGTACCTGGTTATTACACAACTAATCTCAAGATTCAAAAATATACCTCACTTCAGCCAGATACCTGAACTCCCATAACATTAATTATTACGACTGAGTACTCTAAAGGTAACAGTGATCCCTTAAGAAAAAACTTATTTATCAATCACTTAAAAAATCAAACTAAGTCTATCAGAATATGTGTGAGGTATCAAAAATTAAACTAGAAATATTCTAGAGTAGAAGGGCATCACTTTAGCAAAACTAACGAACAAAACATGTTTATCACTTTGCCTTATGCACACACAATCAATCCTATTCACTGGTGATCAATAAATGAAACACTGTTTTTCTAAAAATGTTAAATACAAAAATTTATTTTCAAATTCAAAGTTTATAATTAGAATTCACAATTAATTAGAATTCACAATCTGAAAAATTTACCATTACTTGAAAATAACACAACACTCAATTCTTGAATTAAATTATGAAACAAAACTAATTCACAAAAACTTTATCAGGAAGTTAGATTAATCAAGCAAAATTTAAACTGTCAAGAATTACTCAAGGTTTAAACAGAAAAACTCTTAATAAATGAAATCAAGTATGCAATGTTAAATTATACCAAGAAATATTTAAAGTGCTGTGTAAATAAATGTTACATCAAAAACATAAAAAATGTGAAAATATAAAGAGATTGTAAATAGAAAAACACACAAAAATACACATAAGATTTATCAATAATGATTTCACTTGGTAAAAATTTCCTAACTTATCATACCATGGTATTAATAAGTAAAATTCACGTTACCTTACACAAATTTGTGTAAACCTCTGTAAATCACTTGCTGCAGCTGCGTTACCACAATACACACTTTTTTACCAGGCGCCGTTACGAACTAAATAACTTTGCTAAATTCAGATCTCAAAAGTTAATGCTAATATGTGACCACAAAACACTACGTTAAAAGAATATCTTTCTAAGAACGAGAGAGAGAGAGGGAACCAATTCGACTGGTCTCAGAAATCAGAATTAAACAAATTTTAGAATTCCAGTAACACGTGAAACAATTACATGATGTCATTAAAGCATTTTGGGTACGAGATATAAAAGGGAAGTTCTAGAAGCAGGGAGGTGACGTCGTTAAAGCATTTTGGGTGCGAGATACAATGGAGAAGCTTCTAGAAGAAAGTTACGTCATCCCAGCAAAACGTTTTGAATGCAATCTTACAAAACATGACGTAATTGATCAAGACACGTATTCTTTCTCTCAAAGTGGCGTATGTGACTCGAACATGTAACAACGTGAAATCACTCATCTCGAGTCCGTATGGGACGAATCGGCATTTGTTATCAAAACCTGTCATCACTAACCCAAAACAAAGCGCTCCCTCTTATCTCAACTGATGACAATTGAAATGAAACAAACCCTTCCCGGACACACACACACACCCACGTGTTCAATATACTACGCTTTTACCAAGAAAGATTCTAAACTACGTTACTATTAAAATTGTATTATCAATTCTAAATTACGCTATCAAGTAATCATTAGCTCTTTCGAGATCTGATGCCAAACTAAATATGATACTTCAACAACCATTAGCATTACACATAACACATGAAAAAAGTAAATATGTCAAAATTATAGGAGGATATATGCATTATAAGGCAACATCATGAAAATATATATACACATACACAGTATATATATGTGTATATATACACACATACATATATATACATTATATGTATACATATACACACACATATAATATATATATATATATATATATATATATATATATATATATATATATATATATATATATATATATATATATATATATATATATATATATATATATATATATATATATGACTTTTTATCACATCACCGTGATTCATATACAATCAGTAAGCTACAAACGTCCTTTAATATCCAATTCGCTCTACCTCGGAAATAATATATTTTCATATATGTTACCGAAGGGGAATTTTTTAGTTGATAATAAGTTCGTCGTCCCGTGGGCTAGAACCAACGAAGGACAAGAACTCAGGACTACAGTGGACGCCTTAATCCACACGGCCAGCAAGTGAGGTATAAGTGGATATCGGCTCTATTCTACAAATCCCCGTCGAACTCAGGTGTTTGTATTTAGAGACGATATCCACCCACCTCTGCCATGATGACCGTGTAGTGCGTTTGTCGCACACAGCCATATTATGACTTTTTATCACATCACCTTATTCGGTTTAATAATGTTCAATTCAAATACTAATTGCTAACTCTGTAGAAAGACGCCTACTGGATTTTTGGGGAGAACGTAGCAACGATTCTTGTAGTTCATTAGACTTTTCTAATCTTGTTGCAACAACTGGCCTACCCGCTCTTTGAGCATCTCTTACACTTCCTGTGAATTCAAATTTTCTAATCAAGCTTGTGATATTTCGGCTTTGCACCCTTGGGATATTAAATTCAGCTGATAACAATCTTGCGGTTTCAGCACCATTTTTATTGTTTTCATAGTACAATTGAATTGCTTTTACTCTGTTCCTTTGTTAATCTCATGGTTGTATAAAATGTCTGAAAAAATGAAGATTTAGCAAATTAATTAAAGAAAATAATAAAGAAAATATACATTATAACATATAAAATTAAAAATGGCGTTACTTATGCCGCACCCTGTATACATATATATATATATATATATATATATATATATATATATATATATATATATATATATATATATATATATATATATATATATATATATATATATACCTCTCGATAACATTTCCGTTCATCTTTATGGAAATGTTTGGAAAACGGCTCAGAACAAGTTTTTGGAATAATTCAAGTCCAACAGCCTAAAACTTCCGTGTTTTTACAGCCCCCAGAAATCACCAAAGAGACAATAACCCAGTGGGACCTACCTAACCATTTCAAGTTCGGGGTCTTTCACGTAAAAAAGTCGAAATAGCTGGCTTTTTATTTCTCCTGTTTTTAATGTAAAAATGTTGAATAGGCTACCTTCTATTTCTCTCTTTTTTGTGCGTGGTGGGAAAGGGGCATTCTCCCCGCTCTGACACAGAAAATTCTGAATATTTTTGAATAAAGCTGGATAATGCAAATTTTCCCCTTTCACAACGTAGAATTAGTAAGTCTAAATGTGGAATCGTTATTTCACCAGAGTACCCATAAAGGAGGTTATTATCATTTTTATCGGATAAAACACCCTTATATGCTTACCATTTCCCGCTAGGGACTACTGGAATTATGAGTTTCCAATAATCTTCCTTATTTATTGGCGATTTTTACAGAAAGAAATTCGTTTGGAGGACGGGCAGTTCAATTTCACCAGTTCGAGTAAAATTTAACCTATATATATGGAGCATTTTAAGCAAAAATAATAAACCCCATTAAACTTAAAGATATAATATGGATGAGGCATATGGATGACACTTAGATTCTTTCATTTTAATACTTTCCCTAACAAACTAAACAGTTCTGCAGAGGCTTAAATGCACAGCGAGAAAAATGAGCAACAAAATGAATCCCTAAAAAAAACACAAGTAACCTTAAGTAATCGTAAGTATTTCGAAGATTCGCCTAATATGGAAAATAGAACGAAACAAACGGTTCTGCAGACACTTAAATGCAGTGGAGAAAAATTAGTAATATAATTGATAAATCCGGTAATACAAAAAAAAAACTAGTGATGTAACCTTAAGTATTATAAAAAAGTTGTTGAATATGGAGAAAAGAATGAAGCAATATTTGAAGGCGTTAGTTCATCATGTGGGCGTAAATGAGGAAAATTAAGAGGTTAAAGAATGGAGAGACACCATGAGTTGACTGATGAATAAGATTCTGTGTATTGTCTTGATAATGATGAGAGAAAAAAAATACTCTTTGTAATATATTTTCGATCTTGTCATCCTCGAAGAGTCATCATTGAGCATACAAGTGAAAGCCAATGTTCACTAGGTCAAGTACTTTTTAAAACGTAGTGACAAAATACAGGCATCTACCTACAACCTTTGCAGTTTCTCTGATCTTAATTTAATGTCATATCTGGGATTGTTCGGCATTTCTTGCTTGAACATAAGAAGATATTATAGTAATCATAATAATAGCAGGCATTCTATCGTAACAGATCAGCTGAATTTGGAGGTTCAAATTACGCTGTCACGATTTTTAATTGAAAAAATATTCAAATTCAGCTGTCACGATTTTTAATTGGAAAAATAGACTAGTCAGTATTCTTCTTACAAATCGTTAAGCTTGAAATTCAAGTCAATGAACCCAGTAAGCTTGTCCCATTTGAACGGGGCTTTATCCTCTGCAAAATAATAATGATGATGATAATAATTTACAACAAATGCAATGAGAGAAGCTTTCAACTGTGAGATATTTCTTCATAATAATATTGCTTATACGTATAGTTCAGAGGAGAACCTAAACATACTTGAAAAAACAAACCATGGCAAGGTAAATTCTTTACGATCCTGAAGAAAGTTAAGCTAATATACAAAATTTACAGCAAATGTAGTAAGTGTAGAATTCAATAATGTGATATCTCTTCATAATACTATTGCTTATAAGTTACAGCTTACAGTAGAACCTAAAACCACTTGGAAACAGAAACCATAGCACTGTAAATCCTTCGTTCGTTATCATAAAAGAATTAAGTAAAGGCACTGGCTACAAATCCCTTCTCTACGAGTTCCTTTCTCTACGAGTAGGAGATTAACGCTTACCTGAAATACGTATCAGCCCCCAAAAAATATTTAGTGTTTCGTAGAAGAAAGCATGGATGCATAAAAAGGGCTTGAAACAAATAATGGCCTAATCCTTTAGACATGGGTACGAAAAAAAACACTAGATTTATAACGAAGAAACAAGATGAAAAATTCAGCCCGTGTTACGAGTACAATCCATTATGGCGCATAAAGATTATGGCTATTTTTCCTTTTCATTTTGAGCGCAGAAAGGGTAAAGGGGAAACTATTTGTAAAAATAAGTTCAGAGCATTAAAAGTTTTCGTTTCTCTCTCTCTCTCTCTCTCTCTCTCTCTCTCTCTCTCTCTCTCTCTCTCTCTCTCTCTCTCTCTCAGACGACACAAAATGGAGAATCATGCTTACGCGAAACATGTGAAAAAGTGATAGAGATAACAAAAACTTACTTGCAAACAGTAATACATACATACAAGGAGAGAGAGAGAGAGAGAGAGAGAGAGAGAGAGAGAGAGAGAGAGAGAGAGAGAGAGAGAGAGAGAGAGAGAGAGTTTTATGAAAATTTTATAACCCGAATTCCGTTTAATTTTTACACCTTTTCTTTCGACAAAGCTATAAAATAAAAAAAAATAAGAATAAAAATTAGTCGTTTCACTCTTATCATCACTTTGTTTTCACTCTCTCTATCACCACTATGTTTTTCAGAATCTCTCAGCTTATACACAGGGAATTCACTGGTCACAGTGAATTATAAACATCAAAGTTCAGTGCTATTCTTAAAAAGTTCCGGCGCGCGTGTGGACGACTACAATATCCTGTAGCTATTTTCATTATTGCCTTTGCAGCGAACTTTTCAAAAAAAGCGATTTTACTTTTTGTCTTTTTTTTTTCTCTCTCTCTTTTATTTGGCCCAGCCACTCCTTTTTATTCCGCCGCGGAATGGATCCCGAAGTGAATGTTGATTCTGGCAATTTTAATAACTTGTCACCCAGAGCCAGATACGAGCGAAGCCGAATGTGTATGTGGGTGTGGGTGTGGATGCGGGTATGGGTATGGGTGTGTGTGGGGGTGTGGGAGGAGTGGAGGGGGAGGCGGTTTGGAATATCTCTAAAAAGTTATATCAAAATTTTGAGGGAACTTCATTGAAATCGAGGCATATCTACCGTAGTGGAGTTAAAACCATATCCTTCGTCTATTTTTGTTTTTGTTTTAAACTTATCTTAGCTGCGTCGACTCTGCAGAGTCTGTAGACGCTACACGAGCCTGGAACTATGTTGATTTAATGGGCAATCAATTTCTGCTGCCACTACGGTGTGTACAAGCAATGGCACTACATTTTGCTAATGTTTGTCAATCACATCACCCTTAAAAACATGAAGAGAAGACAGTATCCCCCTTAAATACATAAAGAGAAGAGAGTACCCCCCTTAAATGCACGAAGAGAAGACAGTATCCCCCTTAAATACATGAGGAGAAGAGAGTATCCCCCTTAAATACATGAAGAGAAGAGAGTATCCCCCTTAAATACATGAAGAGCAGAAAGTATCCCCCTTAAAACATGAAGAGAAGACAGTATCTCCTTAAAACATGACTAGAGGACAGTATCCCCTTAAAATGACGAGAAGACAGTATTCCCTCTTATAAACATGAAGAGAAGACAGAATCCCCATTAAAACATGAAGAGAAGACAGAATCGCCTTCAAAACATGAAGAGAAGACGGTATCCCCCTTAAAACATGACGAGAAGACAGTATCCCCTTAAACATGAAGAGAAGACAATATCCACTTAAAAACACGAAGAGAAGAAAGTATCCCCTTAAAACATGGAGAGAAGACAACATCCCCCTTAAAAAACACGAAAAGACAATTTCCCTCTTAAAAACATGAAGAGAAGAGAGTATCCCCTTAAAAACATAAAGAGAAGGCAGAATCCCCCTTAAAAACGTGGAGAAGACAGTATCCCCCTTAAATACATTAAGAGGAGACAGCATCCCCTTAAAACATGGAGAAGACAACATCCCCCCTTAAAAACATGAAGAGAAGACAGTATCCCCTTAAAAACATGAAGAGATGACAGAATCCCCCTTAAAGCATGAAGAGAAGACAGTATCGTCCTTAAATACATAAAGAGGAGTCAGTATCCCCCTTAAACACGAAGAGAAGACAGTATCCCCTTAAACATGAAGAAAAGACAATATCCCTCTTAAAACATTAAGAGAAGACAGTATCCCCCTTAAAACATGAAGAGAAGACAGTAAACATTATCATTAAATAGGTTTTAACGAGCCAGGTATAAAAATATCATGGAGACCACAGTCCTCCTTAATAGATGGCCCATATCACTCATTTTTTGACAGATGAAGAGAGAGAGAGAGAGAGAGAGAGAGAGAGAGAGAGAGAGGTGAAAGCATCGCAAATCTGAATAATTCGTTTCGAAACAAGTTGCAGGAAGCGGCATAGAGACATGGATAAAAGCTGGCATATAAACGCATTAATTCCTGCGCGCGTTGTTTATGACTCGTATTGAGTGGGAAGTATAATTTGATTCCCGCGTGCAGCAGCATACGCATTCCTCTCCATGGCCAAAAGAATTTTTCGAAAACATTTCGCGAGAATTTATTCAAAAAGAGAGATTCCGCCGACATATCTCAAATGAGTGACCATAAAAGTCTTGTCGATTATCAGAAACAGCTGATTTATGCCTGTAGGTCACAAACAATCGGCGATATTGTTTGTAAACGGGGGATTTATGGAAGGGTGTAGCTGCAGTAATTAAAGGTTATACGAACCTGATAGACAGACATACAGACAGACAAATAAGCAGAAATTACTGTGATGAGTTACACATGGGCAATAAGTCTTCCTTGCTGCACAAAATGC
>JANJGK010007277.1:0-5000 GCA_039081455.1 Macrobrachium rosenbergii | reverse complement strand
CACTAAAAAAGGATTAACTTCTTTAGGGATACATTTTTAGGTGAATAACGAACCACTAAAAAAGGATTAAACTTTTTTTAGGGATACTTTTTAGGAGAATAACGAGCCACTAGAGAAGGGTTAAACTTTTTTAGGTGAGTAACGAGCCACTAAAGAAGGTTAACTTTTTTTGGTGAAACGAGCCACTAAAGAAGGATTCACCTTTTTAGGTGGAATAACGAGCCACTAAAAAGGATTCACCTCTCTAATAACGAGCCACGTGAATAACGAGCCACTAAAGAAGGATTTACTTTTTTTAGGTGAATAACGAGCCACTAAAGAAAGGTTCACCTTTTTTTTGGTGAATAACGAGCCACTAAAGAAAGGTCCACCTTTTTTTTAGGTGAATAACGAGCCACTAAAGAAAGGTTCACCTTTTTTTAGGTGAATAACGAGCCACTAAAGAAAGGTTCGCCTTTTTTTTTAGGTGAATAACGAGCCACTAAAGAAAGGTCCACCTTTTTTTTTAGGAGAATAACGAGCCACTAAAAAAGATTAAACTTTAACGAGCCATTAAAGAATGATTCACCTTTTTTGGATGAATAACAAGCCACTAAAGAAGGATTCACTTTTTTTTAGGTGAATAACGAGCCACTAAAAAATTATTAAATATTTTAGGTGAACAACGAACCACTAAAAAAATAATTCAAACTTTTTTATGTGAACAACGAGCCACTAAAAAAAAAGGACTCGCCTGCTTTTTAAGCGAATAACGAGACTTAACCGCCAACCAGAATTTAATCGTGACGCAACACCCAAGAGTAAAGAAACACTACGTAAGAATCTCAAGACGCCTTCAGCTATGAAATCACACTCTCACACGACCACCACATCAAGACAAAGGATAACGCCGCCCTTATCACAGCCGTCGAGGAGAAAGTCATCTCACGGGATCCCAAAAGGCGCGTGGGGAAGAAGGGAGCTTCTCATAAAAAGCATCCCGAGAGTTGAGTGTGGGGGAGTGGGGGCCGGAGTATTCAAAACAGGAAGATGCTTCGGGCTGACCAACTACGAAGGAACAGAGTACTGTAAACATGAGGAGGGACGTGTCCTCAAGGCCCCAGCGAACAAAGCCCGCAGTTTTGGATTAATGCTGTGAGAGCATTATCACTTAAAGGCGTAAAGATCTCGGTGCTCTGGAGCGGGGAAAAAGTGGAGAATGGGGTGAAAGGGGAAGTGGAAAGTTAGGGGATGACAGGAGAAAAAAAGAAAACGTGAAGGGAAGAGTGGCCCAAAAAACAGAAAGGTCCAGGGGAAGGGAGAAGAGAAAGGGCAGGGTAAGTGGGAGTTAGGAAGAACAGAATAAAAAGAAAACGTGAAAGGGAAAGTGAAAGTTAGGGAGGACAGGAGAAAAAAGAAAACGTGAAGGGAAGAGTGGCCCAAAAAACAGAAAGGTCCAGGGGAAGGGAGAAGAGAGAAGCAGGGTAAGTGGGAGTTAGGAAGAACAGAATAAAAAGAAAACGTGAAAGGGAAAGTGAAAGTTAGGGAGGACAGGAGAAAAAAGAAAACGTGACGGGAAGAGTGGCCAAAAAAACAGAAAGGTCCAGGGGAAGGAGAAGAGAAAGGCAGGGTAAGTGGGAGTTAGGAAGAACAGAATAAAAAGAAAACGTGAAAGGGAAAGTGAAAGTTAGGGAGGACAGGAGAAAAAAGAAAACGTGAAGGGAAGAGTGGCCCAAAAAACAGAAAGGTCCAGGGGAGGGAGAAGAGAAAGGCAGGGTAAGTGGGAGTTAGGAAGAACAGAATAAAAAGAAAACGTGAAAGGGAAAGTGAAAGTTAGGGAGGACAGGAGAAAAAAGAAAACGTGACGGGAAAGAGTGGCCCAAAAAAACAGAAAGGTCCAGGGGAAGGGAGAAGAGAAAGGCAGGGTAAGTGGGAGTTAGGAAGAACAGAATAAAAAGAAAACGTGAAAGGGAAAGTGAAAGTTAGGGAGGACAGAAGAAAAAAGAAAACGTGACGGGAAGAGTGGCCCAAAAAACAGAAAGGTCCAGGGGAAGGTAGAAGAGAAAGGTAGGGTGAGTGGGAATTAGGAAGAACAGAATAAAAAGAAAACGTGAAGGGAAAGTGAAAGTTAGGGAGGACAGGAGAAAAAAGAAAACGTGACGGGAAGAGTGGCCCAAAAAAACAGAAAGGTCCAGGGGAAGGTAGAAGAGAAAGGTAGGGGTGAGTGGGAGTTAGGAAGAACAGAATAAAAAGAAAACGTGAAAGGGAAAGTGAAAGTTAGGGAGGACAGAAGAAAAAAGAAAACGTGACGGGAAGAGTGGCCCAAAAAACATAAAGGTCCAGGGGAAGGTAGAAGAGAAGGGCAGGGTAAGTGGGAGTTAGGAAGAACAGAATAAAAAGAAAACGTGATGAGGAAAGTGAAAGTTAGGGAGGACAGGAGAAAAAAGAAAACGTGAAGGGAAGAAGTGGCCCAAAAAACAGAAAGGTCCAGGGGAAGGTAGAAGAGAAAGGTAGGGTGAGTGGGAGTTAGGAAGAACAGAATAAAAAGAAAACGTGAAAGGGAAAGTGAAAGTTAGGGAGGACAGGAGAAAAAAGAAAACGTGACGGGAAGAGTGGCCCAAAAAACAGAAAGGTCCAGGGGAATTAGAAAGAGAAGGGTAGGGTGAGTGGGAGTTAGGAAGAACAGAATAAAAAGAAAACGTGAGAGGGAAAGTGAAAGTTAGGGAGGACAGGAGAAAAAAGAAAACGTGACGGGAAGAGTGGCCCAAAAAAACATAAAGGTCCAGGGGAAGGTAGAAGAGAAGGGCAGGGGTAAGTGGGAGTTAGGAAGAACAGAATAAAAAGAAAACGTGAAAGGGAAAGTGAAAGTTAGGGAGGACAGGAGAAAAAAGAAAACGTGAAGGGAAGAGTGGCCCAAAAAACAGAAAGGTCCAGGGGAAGGTAGAAGAGAAAGGTAGGGTGAGTGGGAGTTAGGAAGAACAGAATAAAAAGAAAACGTAGAAAGGGAAAGTGAAAGTTAGGGAGGACAGGAGAAAAAAGAAAACGTGACGGGAAGAGTGGCTCAAAAAAACAGAAAGGTCCAGGCAAAGGGAGAAGAGAAAGGCAGGGTAAGTGGGAGTTAGGAAGAACAGAATAAAGAGAAAACGTGAGAGGGAAAGTGAAAGTTAGGGAGGACAGGAGAGAAAAAAGAAAACTTGAAGGGAAGAGTGGCCAAGAAAGAAAGTCCAGAGGAAGGAAGAAGAGAAAAGCAAGGTAAGTGGGAGTTAGGAAGAACAGAATAAAAAGAAAACGTGAGGGAGAGAGTAACCAAAAAAAAAAGGTTGAAGGAAGAAAATTAAGGGAAAGTGAAAGTTTGGGAGAACAGAGACAAGAAAACGGAAAGGAAAGCGTGACCAAAAAGTAGAGAAAGGTTCCGAGAGAGAAAGAAGATAAAAATAGAAAGAAAATATGGATAAAGAAAAAATAAGATGAGCCAAAGCAAAAATGAAGGCGAATGGCAAAACAAAATATTTATGAATCTGTGTATATAAAAAAAAAAAGGGAACACAGAAAGGAAAACAGTTAAGATAATAGACATCACCAACAAAATCCAAGAAGGCTGAAAAAGAAGAAAAGGGTGTGACATTTCAAGAAGAAAGGGAGTAAGTGATAAGGAGAGAAGAAGTAAAATAAAAGATGAAGGCACAATAAAGCCGTCTGCAATATGTAAATGTTATGTGTACTTCACGACCTTGCAAATTCAGCCGTGACAGAACTGCCCTCGGGGAGAGAAAACACATGACGCCCATAAATATCAGCTGGAAAAACACGCGCGCAATTTTTCATTGTTCTTAAGTACACCTGAAGGTAAAAAAAAAAAAAAAAAAAAAAGCTTAAAGATAAATTCAGAATTTAAATAAAAAAAAAAAAACAGAGGTCGCACACAAGGCCACTGACTGGAATAGATATTTTTATGGTTGAAAAATTATGACTAGACAGCATATATATATATATATATATATATATATATATATATATATATATATATATATATATATATATATATACGTATATATATATATATAATATATTATATATATATATATATATATATATATATATATATATATATATATATATATATACTCTGTATATGTATGTGCATGTGTGTGGTGTATTATACAAGATAATAACGAAATTAAATGCCTCTGAAAACAAGCGATATATATATATATATATATATATATATATATATATATATATATATATATATATATATATATATATATATATATATATTACAAGTAAACAGAGAGACAAATCACATAAAATATACTTCTATAAACACGGAACAATTTCACTTAGTTCACCAAAATTCAGAACATGGAAAAAGTATATAATTATGATGCAAGAATTTCCCAAAAGGCGATAAACATTACCATATAAAAACTTTGTAATGAAATACATGACCTTCAAAACTCCCCGGGTGTAACTTTGACGAAACTAAAAGATTTTACAATTTTATTCTGTTCATTTTAATCAAACTGTTTTTTTATTTGCTAGGTTCATATAAATGCAAAAGACTGATATGAAATTAGGATCCATTTTTATTACATTTTTATTTATCGATTTAACTTCTTGCTAAAGAGTAAATTCAAGTATTGCAAAACTTGATAAGGATGTATATTTTTCCAGCCAAATTTTTTGCCGTGTCTGTAACAGCCGACG
This sequence comes from Macrobrachium rosenbergii, assembly GCA_039081455.1. Taxonomy (NCBI): domain Eukaryota; kingdom Metazoa; phylum Arthropoda; class Malacostraca; order Decapoda; family Palaemonidae; genus Macrobrachium; species Macrobrachium rosenbergii. Next base: position 314 of record JANJGK010007277.1, on the reverse strand, counting down.
GAATTATGTGAGGGAAAATCAATTCGATGTGACCCTTTCTGAGAAAAAACCCTTAATTAGCGCTCTAAATTCTTATTAAGACACAAAGCGAGAGAGAGAGAGAGAGAGAGAGAGAGAGAGAGAGAGATAGTACCCACGAGAGAGAGAGAGAGAGAGAGAGAGAGAAGAGAGAGAGAGAGAGAGAGATAGTACCCACGAGAGAGAGAGAGAGAGAGATAGTACCCCACGAGAGAGAGAGAGGAGAGAGAGAGAGAGAGAGAGAGAGAGAGAGAGAGATAGAGAGAGAGACCTTACCAGACCTTACAGTTCGTTCG
>JANJGK010007276.1:0-32187 GCA_039081455.1 Macrobrachium rosenbergii | reverse complement strand
TCGTCGTCTTTACTGGTACGTTAGTGAACAGGGAAGTTACATCCAAACTTGCAAATTTGCAGTCTTTTACGTTAATTTTGGATAATTCGTCTATCAGGTTCATGTTATGTTTTAAATGCCCTTCGGATACTAAGCCTACCCATTTTCCCATTATGTTGGAAAGAAATTTCTCCAGCCTCCTCTGCGGTGATCTCGTCGATGCCACGATCGGTCTTAGCTACTCGCTCCAGCTATATGCACGCCATTTACGTCGGCAGTTGCCAAACACTGTTGGGAAAATGATCACAGAATAGACTGGGAAAATATGAGTTTTCTGTACAGGAACACCAACAAAACATCTAGACTGGTTGTAGAGAACGCCTTCATAACTTGCGCCAACAACACGATGGCAGGGAACACCGGAAACGGCTTTGAAGACAGCATATCAAGAAAAATCGTATACTCCACAGTAGCAAGGAAACGAAGAAAAAACGCCACAGAACGCACGGAAAACGGACATCTGGAACCAGGGATCAGAGAAAGACCAAGGTCAAGAGAGGGTGGAGGTGACACAGGAAGAGCTAGGCGATTATAGGATTAAAAGTACCCAGCACACAGATATAAATACAGCCGGACTATGCGTTTGCTCATTGTAAGGATACTTGATAATGTGGAATGTTTGTCCAAGAAAGCTTGTAACTTTTTGAATAAAAACTCCATTAGATACCATCCAGTTTGAATGAGGTCCTTTTAGTAATTCTACTAATGCACAGAACAATTGTGTATGTGATAAAGTTAATTTATATGACCTCGAGATGGATTGGTTCAGGAGTTTTAAAAGAATGTATGGAGGCAGAGCCATGCTGGAAGTAAGAAATTATGAGAAAGTGAGACGGAGGATAGCGGTGACAGACAACAAAATTCGGTTCCTTAAGAATTGCATAGCAGACTGTGTGGCACCGAAATCGTTGGACAAGATACGAGAGAGAGACACTGATGAACATCCGTTTCCTGGTTTTGTAGAAGAGATCATGAAGGGAGACATAAGGAAGAAAAAGATCGAATTGGAAGAACTAAGGATGAAAAGCAGAAAAATCAGGAGAGAACTGACGGAGAAATACGGAGGCCCCAGCTTAGACAACGTTTTCAAAGGAATTGCCAGTTATGTAAAGGTATGTGCCCGCCGTAGTTCTCAGCTACACAAGAATAGACTCGTTGCCATTTTCGATAGGTCGGGGTGGGTAAAAAAAGGGAACTTTGATTTAGTCAAAAATATTGCTAGGAGACTCCTAAGCAGGGATGAAGTGCTAGTGTTAGGATATGGCCTTAATTTTTGCATGGGGAACGAAAGTCAAGATTTCATCGAAATGTGTAGAAGCTTAAGGGAACTAGATAAGAACAAAAATGGGGATGAAGCAGCTTTTTGCAGGGGGGCCATGTGGGCGGGGATTAGGTCGAACAGATTCGTGTTTCCGGAGAGGTTACGTAAGGCCCTTGGTAGGTTAGGAAAATACAAGGACATAAAGATTTGTAAGGCAGACAAAGGGGGGGCGGTTGTAGTAATGGACGCCGCAGAATACGAGAATAAGTTAGAACAACTGTTAAACGATGAAAACACATATGAGGCTTGCAACAAAAAACCGGACATTAGGGGTGTACAGTGCAATTTTAACAAAGAAGTAAGGGAAGCGTTGACAAAAATCCACGACAAAACCAAAAGAAAAGAATTAGAACATAGAGTAAAATCAGTGGAAAGTCCAGAGATCCCATATATTTATGGTAGCCCTAAGATCCACAAGGAAGGGTGTTCGCTAAGACCGATCGTGGCATCGACGAGATCACCGCAGAGGAGGCTGGAGAAATTTCTTTCCAACATAATGGGAAAATGGGTAGGCTTAGTATCCGAAGGGCATTTAAAACATAACATGAACCTGATAGAAGAATTATCCAAAATTCACGTAAAAGACTGCAAATTTGCAAGTTTGGATGTAACTTCCCTGTTCACTAACGTACCAGTAAAGACGACGATGGAAATAATAAAAAAGAATATGGAGGAGGGGGTCTATACATGCGACATAGATCATGACGTTTTAATAAAACTGCTAACAGCGGCCCTCAGCGTTAATGTTTTCAAGTGGGGCGAAAACCATTATATACAAAAAAATGGCGTGGCCATGGGTTCAAGTCTTTCACCAATTCTAGCCAATATCTTTATGGAATGGTTTGAAAAGGAAGAGGTGGGCAAAGTAAATAAAGGGAACTTAAATATCGTAAAATGGGTAAGATACGTGGATGACATCTTGATCATTTACAAGGGAGAAAGGGAAGATCTACACAAGTTTCTAGAAAACATAAATAAACTAAATGAACACATCAAGTTCACATTAGAAGAAGAGAAGGAAGGAGAAATTCCTTCCTTAGATGTCCTGGTCAAGAGGGTAGGGGAGAATTTAAAATTCAAGGTTTATAGGAAGAAGACACACACCAATTCATACATACATAGGTTCTCCAGTCATAGGAAAGAAATAAAAATAGGATTAATGACAGGGTTGGCCATCAGGGCTTATAGGATTTGCAGTCCGGAATTTTTAGACGAAGAGTTGGATTACCTGAGGGAGAGTTTTAGGAGATTAGGCTACCCTAAGTATTGGTGGGAGTGGGGCACATATCAAAGCAAGGAAAAACTATTTTGGGGAGAGGGAAAGGATTGAAAAGGAACATTTGGTAGGAAAGAAAATAATTACAGTTCCGGACAACAACTCTATTGCACCCATCAACAGGAAGCTAAATAATTTCAAATTGATAGGCAGCTACAAAAACACCATTAGGAATAAAATAGTTAGAAACAAAAAGTCGGTAGAGGGGGAAGAGATTAGAGGGGGGGGTTTATATGGCAGCGTGTCTAGACTGTGAAGAAGGGTACTATGGCGAAACTGGCAAATCATGTAAAGAGCGAAGCAAACAACATCTGCAGAACATAAGGCATTATAATCAGACGTCGACAGTTGCCAAACACTGTTGGGAAAATGATCACAGAATAGACTGGGAAAATATGAGTTTTCTGTACAGGAACACCAACAAAACATCTAGACTGGTTGTAGAGAACGCCTTCATAACTTGCGCCAATAACACGATGGCAGGGAACACCGGAAACGGCTTTGAAGACAGCATATCTAGAAAAATCGTATACTCCACAGTAGCAAGGAAACGAAGAAAAAACGCAAGAGAACGCACGGAGAACGGACATCTGGAACCAGGGATCAGAGAAAGACCAAGGTCAAGAGAGGGTGGAGGTCACACAGGAAGAGCTAGGCGATTATAGGATTAAAAGTACCCAGCACACAGATATGAATACAGCCGGACTATGCGTTTGCTCATTGTACGGATACTTTGATAATGTGGACTGTTTGTCCAAGAAAGCTTGTAACTTTAGGAATAAAAACTCCATTAGATACCATCCAGTTTGAATGAGGTCCTTTTAGTAATTCTACTAATGCACAGAATAATTGTGTATGTGATAAAGTTAATATATATGTATATATATATATATATATATATATATATATATATATATATATATATATATATATATATATATATATATATATATGTGTGTGTGTGTTTGTGTGTGTGTGTGTGTGTGTGTGTGTGTGTGTGTGTACATATTTAAGCATGTATGTATAATATATATATATATATATATATAATATATATATATATATATATATATATATATATATATATATATATATATATATATATATATATATATATATATATATATATATATATATATATATATATATATATATATATATATATATATATGTGTGTGTGTGTGTGTGTGTGTGTGTGTGTGTGTGTGTGTGTGTGTGTGTGTATGTATATATATTTATATCCTCAAACTTTTTAGATACATTAACACTATAAGTCTTTGATCTCTCCTCTCCGTTAGTATGTCGGCTAAGATATCATCAGTGTATTATTCTGGACTTTGTCGTTTTCTATTAAATTCATCGTCTAACAACATTTCATTCACCAATTATTACAGAATGCTGTAAACAAGAGGACGCTTTGGATCTTCAATGCCATGGGATGCTAAATGAAAATGGCAATTTAATTGTAAATTGTAGCAAGTGATAAATAAAATATCACAGATTATTACATAAGGAGCATGATTACGGTTAACGTAAAGCATCTCTCTACCACTGATATGAAAGTTTTTTTTTGGAACAGAAAAAGAAATAGTGAATAGAGTTTGGAATGCCTGATTTTAGGGATGGTACATGTTACTCGTGATGAAGAAGAGAAACTAAAGATACTTATGAAAACGTCTGCATAGTATTGTAAGTTGATAAAGCTGAGAGGTAATGAGACACCTTTAATCCAGTGAGACTGCTTGGGAGCTAAGATCATGGATGGTGGAAGGATGAAAGTAGCCAAATGCTTAGGAGGTTAGTGGGATGACAAAAGCGACGAAGAGAACAGGTGGCGCAGTGATTGTAGCAGAAGCTCTGCGCAAATTCAGGTGACAGAGGGAGAGCATTTAAATGTGGAGTTATTGTGAAGCCATGTAGGAAGGGACTGTGGAAGCAGAACGTCGATACTGGAAGCAAATGGAGATGAAATGCAGCCATTATTATGTGGGCGATAAAAAATGAAATTGGGAGATATACAGCTATAAAATAAAAATTCGAAAAGTAAAACAATACAGCCTGGCATGGGGGCGGGGATAGAAATGGTGGAACACATAGTGGGAAGTAGGGCGATAGACGTAGAAGGGTTGACGAGATGTTGATTGATGTTTCTTTTAACGTAAGTGTGATGACAGATACTGAAGAGGTCTTAGGCTTAGTGTATTTGTCTTTGTTTCATTGGTTAAATGACGAAGTGGCTGTTGTTGCGGCTCTGATATTTGCATCATTTCTCCAAAACAGAGAAAATGTAACTAAGGTTGCTATTACCACCACCCACGTTTAATTTGCTTAAGTCGTGGAAGGTCCCTTCATAAAAAACACTTTCACAATATTAGCTGCTTTGTTCACACACGCAAAAGACCCACCAGCAACGCTTCAAAGCCCCAGACAGGTCATTCACTTGTATCTTGCATACACTCACTGACTGCGTCGGTACCAGGACCCTACCTTTTCAGCACTTTTCCTCTCCATTTGTTCAGATCTTTCTGGGTATACCTCCCTTCCTCTCTCTCTCTCTCTCTCTCTCTCTCTTTTAAAGCTTTTTTTTTTTTTTACTCTTGATCCCTCATTTCCCACACATTAACCTTGTTAACACTTCTTCTAAGACCAAGTATATTGGAATAAATTCCTTATTCAGCTTTTATTCAAAATTCACTTCCACATGGAAGAACGGGCTTAACAATGCTTTACCAAAGCTTCAAGTCTATGTCCATTACAGGCTTCCTCTCAGTCTTTTAACTCCAAGTCTGCCTTCTTGCTTCATCTGTTTTGCTGCTTAACACTTTTCTCATCCTACTGTTGTACATTACATTTATTCCAAAATGCGTAAATGAATAAACTGTTTCTCCATCAATATCAATATTCATTACTCCATCTTCCTCGTTTCCATTTACCATTATAACTTGACTTTACTTTCCAAGGTTCAGCAGTTCTTTTCACTACCTCCAATCAATTCCGTATCATTACCTTACATCAGCCAGTCTGCACTCGTTTCATGGTCCATTCTTTTGTCTCACAATTTTGTACCTACATCTAATGTCCTTTACCTGACTTCACGTATTACTCCATCCATAAGGATATCAAATATCCAATAGGATTCAAAAGGGCCTATTGTAATCCCTAGTTCATATCAGACCAGTCACTTCATCTAGATTTTTTAACATATGTTTCGTTCCTATCACGTAAGCTGGTAATAGGTGTCAACACCATCCGCATTTCTTCCATATCTGTTCTGCTGCAATATGCCACATTCAACGTCTCCCTTTTGCTTTCAACTTCTCACATAACAGTTTCATCACAAATACTTGATCGACTCTCCCGCTTCCTTGTATAAACTTCCACTAAACTGTCCTTGTCTTTCAGTCCTTCCATTCCTTGCATTACTTTCCCAATGAAAATCCTACCATACGCCTTCACTGCCATGCTAAGCAATTAATATTATACTCCTTTATTCCCTTTCACTTATTCCATGAGAAATTTTCCCTCATCCCGTGTCTCTTTTATATCGCTGCTAGCCTTTAAATCGCACTTTCACCATCATGCTGCAGCAGTCCAAATATGATTTCATCCAGCGTTGTGTCTTTCCTTTCTGCAACCTCATATTCAATGTCTTCCGTGCATCCTCAAACACCACTTCCACAGGCATTGGCAGACTTCCACTCTCCTCTTCCACTCTGGGCCATTCAGCTCTGCCTCTCTCATGTCATCCCGATTCAACAAATCAAAATACTCCATCAACCCAGGACTGCATTCTCTTAAGGGATGCACTTCCTCATTAACCTTTCTCACTTCTCAGCAGAATAATTTCCTGTTCTCACCAAAGTACTTGTGTTAAAGACCCTTGTCGAACCTTGACAAAGAGCCTTTGGCTTTACCTGAGCTCAGTTGGCATTCTGTAGCTGATAGCCGACAAGTTCCTTCACTCTCTCTCTCTCTCTCTCTCTCTCTCTCTCTCTCTCTCTCTCTCTCTCTCTCTCTCTCTCTCTCTCTCTCTCTCTCTCTCTCATTTACCTATTCAGTCTGAGGTGTGTAAATCAAATCCTAAACTTACAAAACTAAAATTTATAAAGCAAGCTTAATAACGAATCATAAATGAAATTACGGAAGATAGATATTAAACCCATTAAGGATTACCCCGAAGCAAAGTAAATAATTGCATGTCAAATATGGTACGTGGGGATTATTTCCTGTCTCCCATCAAGTCTCTAAACCAACTCCCATTTCAGTTAAGTCTGTTACCCATGACTTTCAAAGTCATTTCCGTCATTGGTTCCATTATAAACGACCATTTCCCACATCAGCCATTTTAAATGCCCGCTTATACTGGAGCATATCCTCCCCAGTTAATCATGGGTTCATTGAAACATTCCTGGCAATGGACGGAACCATCTCTATTAGACCCCAGTTGATAAACATACCAAAAGTCATGAGATGAATGTTAAATAATGACAAAAAGAACAGTCATTAAATAATCAGTTTCGTAAAAGTCTGACATTTTCTAAGTCTCTACTTTTAAGTGAATAGGAATCTCGATTCCCAGTGTGCCCAACACGACCTCGTTGTCTGGGTTTTTCCAAGGAGTAAGTAATCTCTCACAAGCCCTTCTCACTTAGAGATTTCCAAACACACAAACAGAATCACATCTCCGTTAACACACCCCATGCTATAATGATGGAAATTTCCATCACTGACACGCGATGCTGTAATCGAGCGCCCTCCGAACAATGTTCAGGTCACCGATTGCTCAACCGCTCACTCCCATTGGTGATTGAACGCTAAGCACTGGATAAACACTCAAGACACACCCTCCACCTGCCAGATCGCTGAACACAGCAAGCGTTCGTATGTTATATCTACCTCCATATATATTTAACACTTGGTTAGCTTGTCCTCCTTTTTGACACTTTTCTTTTTTTTTGCTCTCGCTTTCCTCTTGACTACTTTACCCACACTCCTGCATTCCTTCTGTGTTGCTTGTGTCTTAAACTGTGACAGGCATAAAACCACTTTCCAACAGCGCTCTCCACCCCTATTCTAGAAGCAAGAGCACTGCATTTCATCATCATTATCCAGAGTTTGGTTGGTAAAATCTATGGATAACAGAAACAGAAATCTTCCAATATCCAGAAGATGCAGAATTCATTTATGATACCTTTTCTCAGTTTATATTCCAGTATACTAACGAGAAATCTCGAGGACGAATATTGGAAGAAATTGCCCTTTGAAATTAATTCCTTCTCTTTGGTCTCCTCTCTCTCTCTCTCTCTCTCTCTCTCTCTCTCTCTCTCTCTCTCTCTCTCTCTCTCTCTCTCTCTCTCTCTCTCTCTATTCTCTTTTTGATACTTTTTTTGGTGTTTGTTTCCTTATGTTGCTCATATGAATATTATCTTTTCATACTGCTGAGCATATTAATTATATTTTATAACTGAATTACTCTTTTCATCAACATCGATTTCGCCCTCAACTATCAATTATCTTGAACTTTAAACAGGCACCCAGTACAATGTCGAAGTTCGGTATCACCAATAACCCTTCTGGATTGGCCTTTGGGCCCAGACACCCCCTCCTAAAATTTGCGATAAAATGTTTATTTTGTCTCTTGTTTTTTAACACTTGTTTCTCATCTTTGCAAAAGGAATTGAGTAAATCTTTTTAACAAAAATGGCCTTAACCGAGTGCAACTACGTTTCACAACACATCCTGAAACTCTGTTTCACGATGATGTCAATCATCACCGGAATTCAATGAGCAGTTTCCTGTCTTGTGGTTGTCTTATTCTGAAAGTTCAGAAATTAGCAACAAGAGTTTGTGTCACACAAAATACTACTCTTTTCATTTAGACTGAGTCTCGCTTCAGATGTCTAACTAATCAAAATAATCACAGGTATGGTTAAAATTCGTCGTAACTACGTTGAAGTTATATTGGTTATTATCATAATTCATTATTTGGTTATCTCAATTTTTCTTCAAACCTTCATGATAAGCACAAAATTAAATATAACAGTATCCCTACAGGCAAAAAAAAGTAAAAAATAAGTTGCAAACATGGATTCATATAAATCACAAATATGAATGTTCAAAAAAATTTCTTATTTTGTAATAAACTTGAACATTTCCAATGAAATGTCATCTCAAAGGTTTCAAGTATACATTCATGGTGGTGGATTAAATGATATATGTAAACTATATTTTTTACATTTTTTTTTAAGTAACTCTGAATTGAAAGTTATTTGTGTCATTCAACTACGTAAGGGTATTTGCTGAGTTGAAAAGAATATCAGGGACTGATCAGAAATGGCTTTAAGAAATTTTGGGAATAGAAGAAGTGAAAATTGCATAAGATGACTAAGACAGATTTTACGAGATTTCTCTCTGGAAAATCCGAATGGTTGTTGTGTTCAGGAGACAGCTGGAGCATTATTTAACATTGTGAAGTTTACAACCATCGACGGTTAGACATAAATCCAGTTACTTCAGTGTTCATTATTATTTACAATGCTCCAGTGTGTAAAAAAAAAAAAAAGAGATAAGCGGAAACTGCGGCAAAGGAAGAGGAAATTCAAAAGGGTAAACAAATAAAAAAAAAGACTAGAAAATTTGAATTATAGGAAAGAGCAGTGTTATAAAGAAGCATTACAGCCGCCGTATGAATCTGGGCTCAAACTACAATCAAAATTTGGGCGGACATCCGGGCAACATGGATAACATTCTCCTCAAAATTCGTTGATTATCCCTGGATCAGTTTGACATAATTTTCATATTTTGAGTCTCTCTTGATTTATTAATATTGAATGTATTGAACAGCTTTTTCTCAATTTCGATTACTTCTGGCATTTACTATATTTCATTATTCTCGATTTATTTAAAATTAACATTTCTTTATGAAAAAGTAGTCCTCACGGACCCTCACCCACTTCCTCCTTATCTTACCTTTAGAAAATTATTTCCTTGTGCCTTCTGTAGCGGCAATGTGTTTTTTTTTTTTAGCTTAATTCGTAAATATAACAGATACAGCAAAATTATTGCTTCGTTATCCATAGGTCGAATGATATAAATCTGGGGCTTTGGAGAAAAATACATCAAAGCATATTCCTGCATTGTGTTGGGAAAACATCATGCGTAACTTGCGCTCATTCTGGGTTAAATATCCGTTGATTTTACGGACTCGAGATTTTTTTTTTCCCTCTTACTAACTCAGGAAAACGAATTTTCTTCAGATGATGCCAGTTCACGAAAAGTAAAATTAACAAAAGCTCCCGTTTAAATGATTTTTTTTTTTTAAACGAACAAACACAATATTCCAAGCGACATGGCTGGGCATACAGAAATTATGCTCGTGGTCCTCTCAGCAATCTTTGATAAACTCATTTCCACTATATGAAAAATCCATGATTATGGAAGCGAGAGAGAGAGAGAGAGAGAGAGAGAGAGAGAGAGAGAGAGAGAGAGAGAGAGAGAGAGAGAGAGAGAGAGAGAGAAGTTGATCATTAACACAAACCCATATTACGCGGAGTATCGTTAAACTGCTTCTGAACGTTTCTGGTTATGTGGATGTTTTGCGTTTTGCTATTGTAATATATTTTTGAAGGTGTGCTGATGATCATAACAGCAAGAGCTTAACAAAAATATCGCTGCCTTACAATATTTATTTTAAACGACAACAACAGTAGCACTGGTAATGATAAAATGCTAATATTAGTAATCATAGCACTGAGAGGGAAAATATGTCTGTTACTAGAATCTTCCTTTGTTTCCTATCAATCCATTTTATGATAATGCGTTAAGTAAATGTCTGGCTAAAGTCAGCGTTCTTCTTTTTACGGTATGACTTCCATATTTCGCATGACTATTATTTTTAGTGCATGCAAGTGATATGGCGTGTGCGGATAATTCCGAGGCGGACAATTTCCATCCGGACAACATCCATGCGGAAAACTGCCAGTATGGGCAATTGCCAGGCTGACATTTGTCACCCGGACAATTGCCATTGGTTCGAAAATACAATAGATAAAATGAAGGAAATAGTTACGTTATAGTTACGGTATGTGGAATTTTTTTTTTTTTTTGGCTGCTTCTTTCAGGATTACAGTTGACTTATATTTTAATTATAATTTAGTTACATAATTTAGTTATTGGTTCGAAAATATAATACATAAAATGAAGAAAAAAAACGGTAAAGCAAGAATATTACATTAGAAGTAAAGAAACTTATATTTCAACAAAGTCACATTTAATTCAATATATATATATATATATATATATATATATATATATATATATATATATATATATATATATATATATATATATATATATATATATATATATATATATATATTAGTATAAACCGTGTTTTAATCCTATTATACAACTTCAGAAAATATGTAAGTTATAAGCAATGGAACGTAGAAAGGTAATTTTATCGTCAGGATTATAGCGGCTGACTATCTGCTCTAAACGATTGTTTATGTTCTTATACTTAGTGGTAGTAGATCTCTCATATCCTCTTTCCATGCGAAGCACTTTTGTTTGGGATAAAACTTCCTCCTTTATGAGACGATCTATGAGTTTCCAAATGTTAGGGCACTGTGAAATCCTTCGGGACTGTTATTTGTTCGAGGCATAGACCTTTGAGTTCTTAGGTTCATATTCCAAATGGAAATTGGAAATAATGGAGTAGCTCTTCTGCGATTTCCACCTCTTCCTCCCGTGACTCCGATGGAATTTACCTCAAATTGCGAGAGAAACTCTTCAGGGATATCGTCAACCTCTGAAAGTTCCTCAAAACCTGTAGGCACATCACCAATTGGTAAAAAGCAAGTGCAGAGAAACAACGTGTCTTAAGACAAAATTCGTTATCATTGTGGTATCGAACCTTAAACCCCAAATCAACAATTTTCCTGTAATTCGCTTGGCAGAAGTGGAAGAAGCATCCACTCACATCAGTGTCAGGGAAAGTACATTTAATTGCGTTAAATGATCTTTTTTCAGAGTCACTTAATATAGTTGTTGGATTTTGTTGCAGGAAGTCTTGGATTTTTTTGTAAAACATTTTATAAGTTTCCTCTATTTTGTCAGGAAAAATGGCAAATAAACGAGTAGAACTACACTTATCTACTTGGACATGGATGATGAAAAGCTGATAAAAAATTGCTGGTGACACCTTAAAGGTTCCATCACGGCCCAGTTTCTGTACCTTCTTAAATGTTCAAACCCGACTTCAGTAGCAAATATTAGAATGCGATTATGGTCTTCAGCTCCTGAATCATACTGCAGAAACTTTTCCCCAGATGAAAGAAGTTGAAAATTTGTTGGACTGCAGAAACCTGCCCTTTCCATAGGGATTAAAGGAGCACTGAAAGTTTGCTGCCTCCATCAACGAATATTTCTACTTAGATGCTGGACGTCTTGCACTTCAGTTTGTGTGCAACTGTCCAACGGCGACAAACAGCTTGCAACTAACGATCACGTAGATGAATTATTCGAGGTAACATCTTTTAGCTTTACAACAGCACGCTTGGCATCAACTGTACTTTTAGATGCTTCATGATTATGTTCGTTGATAGTTTTTATCAACTCGTAGTTTTCGGCTTTTCGTTTTGTGTGTAATCGTGCTTTACACGATTTTTGTTTTCTCTTTGCACACTCCCAGTAAATTAAACTACAATATCTTTGACACGCTCACTTTTAATGGTAGAAGCCACAGCTAAGGCTGTAGAAAATAAGTAGAAATGTTCACTACCAGAGTCTGGAATTGTGAAATACAATAGATGGAACCCATGAAAGACTAAAGTATTGCCTAGGCTCAGGAACAAGCATTTTGCTTAAAAACACTTAACAGAATATTAACTAAACGAGCAATTTTGTATAATAACCCTTATTCTGACTCAACTAAGATTTTTAAACAGGGATTTTGCTTTGGACCACTTATTTAAAATACAGATATCCAAACAAGTAATTTGTAAAGGAGTGCTTATTAGGAATAATCTATTATAAGAAACAAATGAACTCCGCCTGGAAGTTGTCCGACTGTCTATTGTCCGCATGACACTGGCACTGGCAATTGTCCCGATGGCTATTGTCAGCTTGGCAATAGCCCGGCTGGCAATTGTCCTAGAACCGTGATATGGCATGTCTATAATGCAACACTTGTGGGTGCAGTAAAATCTCCACTTGTGAGAAAAGGTGCTGTCCTTAGTCTCAGTCATGACATGGAGCGAATCAGTGGAAGGTGCAGTCGGTGGGGCATGAAGCTGAACTCCAGTAATACGAAAACACTATTGATCAGTAGTTAGCGTACTGATTTTTCACTCCACCTCCACCCTCCCCTTCAGGTGGATGGGACCCTACTGCATGGGTCTGAAGCTTTAAATTTTGACTCACATTTTACTTTTGAGAACCCATTATTGAAAGTTCCAGGAAATGCCGTAAGGAAGTTTGGTATTGTACGTAAGGCTTCATATATTTATATCAGCGATAAAATCAGTTTAGGTAATTTATCTTTCCTTTACTAGATTACTGTTCTCAGGTGTGGATGTCTGCTTCTGCCAGAGATTTATCTCTTTTCGATAGAGTGGTCCGTGGCGGAAAGTTTCTGTTTCCTAATATTAACAGTTATGACTTGGACCATCGACGGATGGCCTCTTGTGTGTCACTTTTTCATAAGTTGTATTTTAACAGAGATCTTTCACACTCACAACTGATCCCTGATCTCTCTTCCTGCCGAGAGCGACCACATTTGCTGAACAGCAGCTCTAATACGCAGTAAATGTGGCTCACTGTCGAACTTCTCAGCTCTAGTGGTCCTTTATTCCTCACACCGTGGGACTGAGGAAGTCTCCACGAGAATGCTGTGCAATTGGAACCTCAAATGTTCAAGCAAAGTTGGAATACATCACTACCCTAGAGGAGTTCTCCTTGAATTTTACTTACATTGTTATCTATACATTCATATATTAAATTTTTCTTTTTCGTTTCTAAACTCATCTCTTTTTTTTTTATATTGCCTTCTGTTACTTCCTTCAAATGAACACCATATTCGTTGGAAATGTGAATTTCAAGTCAATGGCAGCATGAATAGGTTTATCTTCTGAATAATAATAATAATAATAATAATAATAATAATAATAATAATAATAATAATAATAATAATAATAATAATAATGACGAATTTTCCGGCGCAAAGAAGATTTATCACAAATGACTACAGGTCTACCCCAAAGCCAAATCAAAAGTCCTTCAAAAGAAGGCATTGTGCTTACCCCATACAAAAATGGGAAAAAAGCAAGTTAAAAGAAGAAGAAGAAGAAGTTAACATTTCCTTTAAATCACACGATTAGGAACAGTAAGAGTTACATTAGTCATTTATAACTAATGACATTTCTTCTAACCTTTACTTACTATTTAATTGAGAGAATTTGTAGCCAAATTACTCTCTTCTTTATGTTTAGGGGTTGCATGAATGAATTTTGTTAGGGTGGCAGCATCACTTGGAATGTAAAATGTTTTCTTTCAATTTCAATTAAATCTCCATAATTTTACGGTAGAATTTAGTACAAATATTGTACCTAATGTTGAACCTGGACGCACAGTATTTTATTTTGATGTATATCATTGTTTTTAAAGACAATATAAAAACTGACCAACGATAATGAGTTGAGTACAGAGATGTGCTCTTACGTGTACCTTCAGAGGAGAGGCCTTATCTCGTGTACTTGGATTGTGGTCTTGAAAAATCCCCAAATAAAGTTGGAATGACATTCGCGTTGAGCCGAGTTTGGGTCCAGCGTGGGAAACGTTGATCGAACGAAGGCTCAAATTCCATCAGCGCTGAGTGAGTAATCCGTATCAGATTAATTTCCTCTCAAAGGAGAATCTCGTTTCTGGAATCTCTGAAATTTCCAGATTACCGGTTTGTTTAACGTATCCATTGATCTTCCCAGTGTTAAAAGAGATTATTATGAAATGCTATAATGACAGAGAGAATCAATTTTCAATAAAGTTAATTAAAATAAATAAATGGTCTAAGCCACAAATTGTATGCATACACACACTCACACACACGCACACACACACACACACACACACACACACACACACACACATATATATATATATATATATATATATATATATATATATATATATATATATATATATATATATATATATATATATATATATATATATATATATATATATATATATATATATATATATACACATATATATATATACTGTATATAGTAACTGTAACGCGGGAAACCACTTTATCAGGAAACCCAACGTCCAAACTGATTTATGAAATAAAAGTAGTATTTTTCATGCTAATAACTAACTGAAGAAGGGCATGAGAAACCCAGCTCCTAAATAACTTTCTCTTGGACCTTTCTTAAGATCTGGTGGCTACTTGAAATACCTCCTTTCAGATAAAAAGGCGAATGGAGACGGAAGCCTGGCGAAACCCGCCAGAAAAGGTTGAGTCCCCCATAGAAACTGGAGAACATGGGTTGTCAGAAGTCACCAGGATTGAGAAGGGCTTGCCACATGAAACGGAGATCGTGACAGAGCCACGATCCCAGCGCCCTTTGAGAAGCGCCAGATCTTAATCCTCCGAGGGCATAAAAATGCCAGGCACAGCAGCTTCGTTCTCAGAATCCTACCTGGCGCTAGATCCAACACACATCCCCTTGTATGCTCCTTATTGAGCAAAACCCATGTGGCCAACTTTGCAGCCACCCGCAGTAACTTCCAAGCGTGACCCATTAAACTCATCTCTCAGTCCCTGGTGCATTTTGACTAGACTCTCCATTGCTACATTATAAGGTAACATCCTGATTCGAGGTTCTTTCAAATAGTCACGCAACTTAAATATTTGACTAAATTTCATTTTCTTGTCTGAAGTGCGATTTCTCACCCATTCCTGTCTCAGTTAGCCCAGTGTGACGTTTTAACGTAAGCATCTGACAATTAGAATTCAATTATCTTGACACCATATGTGCAACCCTCGATTCGCCGACATTGTTATAATTTCCGTACATAATCACCTGCATCTTCTAATTGCAGACGGTGTCGCTAGCTGTGGAAACAACTGCATGTCTTGTGCGTCTTGCCTTGACATCCTCACTGAAATCCCATCATCGAGCCCCCTTTCAAGAGGATCCCCCATATATGCTTCAATATTTGAACATTTGCTAAATTATTTAACACCGAGGCAGAATATTTCTTTCCCTGCCTATCATTCCCCAATCTTATGATTGATGCCTTTAATTGTAAATATATTCCATTTAAAATAAACCGAAGTGTTCATCTGCAACAGTTCCTTGTGGAAATACATTTGTAATTATGATAATGGTCTTGACAAAGAATAATTAATGGAGATGGAAAATCTGATCAATTTGTTTAATCCGTAGCTCTGGGTTATTCTCAGTATAATTCTGTTCTTGATATTCTCCAATCACTAATGCATTTGCAAAGGACTTTTTTCCTTTGACTACACATTAAGGTCATTATCCTTATAACATTATGTTTATTTAGCAAATAAAGAACGGTTCTGTACATAATGGATTTTATTTTGATGGATTTCTTATCTATGCACACAAATCTCCCTCTCCTCAATTCATCCAAGAATCTATACCTGCCTTCATCTAACATCCTTTGAACTTTCGTAAATCTTCAGCAATCTTTTTTGCTTTACTTATTTTAGTGATCGGGTGTTTTCTGACACTCGCATATGAAGAACATTCCCTTGTGAATACCCAAACGAGCCTCCACTCTCCTAATTCCTGCGCTGACATTTTCGCTGTTAACGTTTTGCTTTCTAATGTCCAATCTCTACTCCTCTTATGAACTCCTTTATTTATTGTCACCTGTCAATATTATTTTTCTTTCTGAGAAATTACTTTTCGATTTACAGATCACAACTTACACCACAACTCCTTGGCTCTCGACGACCTGACGCACATCAGCTTTGCGCGTTGAACAGATAAGCTTTTATAGGACACCATTATCTACTCTAGTTTTCCAGCATACTTGTCGCCTTTGCGTCATGTATTCTAATCCAAGCTTCAGCTTCAAAAAGGAATACTTTTACTTTTCCTCTCACAAATAGTCTTCTGCGTCATACATCATCATTAGCAATTAAATCATAAGCTCTATTTAAGTCAATCTTTGCCAAATGTAATTATGGAATGTTTCATGAATGGACAGTTGACCAAAACACTCTGAAACAACTACGTTCTTCCCCATCAGACGATCGGTTTTCCTTTTCATTTTCCAAATAAAAACCTCCCATGCAACATTAGAAGTACACTAAATAAGAATATTATTATTCATCGCTTCTATTCCTTTGATACCTTTTTCTCGCTGATTCGGTCAGCCACTCGAATCCCACTAGTAATTCCATCAACAACTTCTGGAGCCCTTCCAGCATTTAGACTTTGAGTTGCCATATGTACATCCCGAATAATCACTTCCACGGCTGTTTATAAACTTACGATAACCCACTGAAATCTTGCAGTATTAAATTTTAATTTCTTCTATTAAATACATTACACTAAACAATTTTACAAAATATTCACTCATTTCATTCCGGGTCCATTCGCCCTAGACAGATTTTAGGTCTTTATAAGTTTTATTCCTCTGTCCATTTACTGAATACCGTTCCCGTTTGCTTTTGGTTTCCACTAAAAAATATAATTTTCTCCATAAAGCTCTCATATTCATCCCCAGTATTTCATCAGTTTCCACCTCTCTCACATTCTCCTTTACTATTCTTATTTTGCATCTCTGGAGTTTTATATAATACTAGGTACCGAAAAAAGTCTTAATATGTTCATAGCAACCCTCTGTCCTAAAAAATTAATTGTTTACATATATGCAAGGTCGTCCATTCCACTCATTTCATTTCAGCTAGTTACTTCTGTGATAATCTCTTCTATCTATTATTCAGCCTAGAAACTGGATCTCTTTTATAATTGCGTGGCGAAAACTGCTACCATGGTCTCATTTCTGGTTAGTTTTGGTCGAAGCACCATCCTTCTTGTTATTTTTTTCACCTACCTTGCGTGTTTCTCAGTTCATATGTTTATATCTTTACTGCTTTGTTGGACTTTATTCGAGGAGGACCATTACATATCTGCAAGTCTGTTTCTCCAGTTGTTCTAATCTCCTGATGCGCAGGTGCAGGCTACGTATATTTGTTTCCTTAAACAGTATCATCACGAATGGAACACCAGTGGCACCTATACAGCACTCAGTTCCGAATAATGGCCTTGATTTATTGAAAGAAAAAAAGTGAATACCAACTTAAGGAGACCACAGTTCTTTTGAACTAAGGCTCCAGTTTTTAGTTTTCTGTAAAAGATAACTATAGAGATGGCTTTGTCTGCCCGTCTACACTTTTTCTGTTCACACTATTTCTGTCCGACCTCAGATCTTAAAAACTACTGAGGCTAGAGGGCTACAAACTGTTATATCAATCATCCACCCTCCAATCATCAAACATACCAAATTGCAGCCCTCTAACCTTAGTAGTTTTTATTTTATTTAAGGTTAAAGTTAGCCATGATCGCGCGTCTGGCAACGCTATAGGACTGGCCACCACCGAACCGTGGCTGAAAGTTTCATGGGCCGTGGTTCATACAGCATTATACGATGTACAGAAAAGTCGATTGCGCCGAAGAAACTTCTGCGCAGTTTTTACGTGTTAATTGTGCGCTTAAGAGCTGAAGAATTCAGCTCTGTTATTTTTCTTGTCTGGCGAAGCCGCACAAACTGTAATTTTTTATTTATATTTTTTTCTTTAGTGCGAGCCATCATAGAATCTTGACGTTCATAAGGATGAAAGGAAATAGTCAGGTGTGTTTTTACAAGAGGATTTATGAAGGTGACCATCGACCTTCTCTTGCTCTGTTAATCTTCATGACGTCACCAGTGAATGCAGAGTGACTGGACAGAACCTGTTAGTAAAAGTAAATTGAAAAGAAATGCAAAATGCAATTTATTCTTGTTTTCTAAACATATTTTGATCCTTAGAGTTGTGTGTATTTATCTGTCCATTCTTTGTTCTTCATCTTTTTTATTATATAGTTTAGAAATTTTTCTTTGTTACCACCTTTTTTGCACATGCGTCCTCTGTGTAGTGGTAGTTCACTTTGGAAATAAATAAAGATGTTCAGAAAAAAAAGTCGTATCTACGAGCATCCAGGTAGAATATGTCGGAACAGAAACCCATTACAACTGTATTTTCGGTGTTCAGTCTATTTAATTGGATTCTGGCGCTTCCCAACTTAATAACAGTATCAATTTAGATCTGCATATTCTGAGGCAATCGAATTCAAAAGTTAGTGTCAATTCACGCTGCCGTTTTTTATGAAAAATTACAAAAGGGTCATATTTAAAAGCTAAAGAAAATCGACTGAACATGAAAAAATTTATCATTAATACGCTCTTACTTGCAATAGTCCTTTCCCGTTCCAAATAAAAGTATTAATAAATGCACACTCTCTACTCAACATACGCTTATATGCGCAGAGAAAAACACACACACACAAATATATATATATATATATATATATATATATATATATATATATATATATATATATATATATATATATATATATATATATATATATATATATATATATATATACATATATATAATCTTCTCGATGTAGGGTCAGGTTCCACTAGTGAACGACCAACTGATGACTCCGGAGCAAATTAAATACAGACAGGGAAATTAATTCAGTTATGTGGGAAATTTTATTTGCATGGGTAGAGTCAACAGTACAGTGCCAATAATTGTCAGCAGTTTGTAACCTGCAGAGAAAATGCAAGTTAATTAAACAACGGGAGAACAATGCAGAGAGAGAGAGAGAGAGAGAGAGAGAGAGAGAGAGAGATCCCCTTACCCCTAGCTGTGACCACCACCACTTGATTGACTATCAGGCACTTGATGCAGGTTGCCTCTTTTTTTGCTCGGGAACCCAACGCGTGGCCTCTTGCTTGTCAGAGTATACGAGTATATATCAGTCAGAGGGACATGCGGACAGGCGGTCAGACAAAGAGGCAGCTGCTCAAAGAGGTCCTTTTCATGTATGAGCATTTACTACTAATCGCCCATGAAGTCATGACTCGATATATTACCGGAGTAATTAGGTAACGTATAATTACAAGAATCTTCATAAAAGCTTCACGGGAAATAAAATACCAGTTTTATATGGGACTGCGAATGTTTAGTTGTGACTAACATGACGGAAAAAAATAATGGCGAGTAATATAAAACCTTTTTCATTATAAAACGCAAAAACGAAAATTTTCTCATTTCCATAATAACTCGCGAATCGTCTGCAGAATGTAGAACTTTATTTGTTAGCCAGAGTTTCGCTGCTGCGTAATCTATGAAAATATTTCGCAAGGAAACTACATAAACAAACTCGGAAAGAGGAACGATAGGACGGTATTCCAGTAATCCTGTTTTTGTTGAAGTTCATTTCGAAAAAGCCATCCAGTTCGAATGGCGGTATTTGTATTATCATGTTACATCACTGCGAACATTTGTGAATTAATTGTTGCGCAAGAGTTGCAATGGGATGATAATGATGATGAATTTTCGCAGCAGCTTAAAGGGTTTTCCACCCGAGTCATGGACAGGTTTTGGAAGCGGAATTTTGGGTGGAATATTGGATAAAGGAAAGTCGCGTCAAACCGTAATGCGAAATGTTAGTAATTATAAATATAACCTAATATAGTGATGGAGTTTGAGCCTTGGGGCATGTTGACTTATTCGCTTAATCACACAACTGATTCATTGTTAATCTCATAAGACTCCCAATTTTTTAAAATTTTTTCCTATCTATTCATTTCATTTTCAAGCCAGGCAATAAACACTAAGGCTCAGCCCTTCCCTCTTCCGGCCATGGGGGAAGCATGCGTTGGTTACAGCGTTAGAAGAGGAGAGTCGACATGAAGTCCCATGAGATGGGAATCGAATTTTTTCCCGACCTTGCCACGGAAGTGTTGACGTGCGAGTATTACGTCTCCTTGACCGGAAAGCTGATGCCAGGCAAGTTGGAATTAAGACAGAGTCCTTATGATATTCCTTATGATATTCCAGAAGACGTCCTTTCAGTTTCTACTGGAATTCCAGGAATGTTGAGGAGAGATGCAAAATGCCTCATTACTTGAGTTACATCATATGTATGAGTGCAAGGGCATATGAATAAGTGTTTGCTCGGGCGTATGGTGCGTGCTTCGGTTAACAATACATACATACACACACGCACACACACATACACACACGCATATATATATATATATATATATATATATATATATATATATATATATATATATATATATATATATATATATATATATATATATATATATATATATATATATATATATATATATATATATACGCACACACACACACACACACACACACACACACACACACACACACACACACACACATATATATATATATATATATATATATATATATATATATATATATATATATATATATATATATATATATATATATATATATATATATATATATATATATATATATATATATATATACATACATACATACATGCATACATATACAGATTTCTAACTCACATCAGGATCAACCCAGGGCTTTCAATCGAAAGGCTAGGGCACTACCAACTAAACCATGCGAGTTATAAAAGGAGTTGGGACCTAAGTACCCCTCTACCTTATATTCTTCTTATTGCCTTTAATGCTTACTTTTCTTTTTATTTTCATACTCAGCCCCAGATGACTATACTGGTTTCAACCATTCTGCTCATTTTCCCATCGGTATTTTGGATCACCGATAAAGGCCTCGGTAAGTAGGCTATAATCAACCTAATAACCCGATACTGGAGTTACTGCTCCTTTAGACTGTTTTTCACCTATAGAATTAACTACATCTGATTTGCCAATTTCTTTTTATGAAACGATACATTTTACTCGAATATTCAGCATCGGCCTCTGACTGTGTTGCTCCTGGTTGAATTAATTCCCCAGTGGAGTTACCGAGGTCCTCATTAGCGGCGAGCATTCTCGCGTCCTGTAACTCGTAAAAAGTTAAATTGTTGCCATGGTTTGCGCGACTGTTATTTTTATTTTTATTATTTTTTTTTTTTGGCTGCATTTCTTGAAGCAAATATCTTCATCCGTGTATGTTATAGTTTATTTGCTTTCGAGAACAGTTCTCGAGAAAGGATAAGCCGATCTTTTTGAAATTTGGTGAAGGATCGCTTTGGGGATTTCGATGAAGTTTGAGTAATTTCTTTTCACTCTGGTGGATGTACGATATGGTCGTTTTTTTCTTCAGAAAAGCTCTCAAGAACGGTAAAGGGATCTATTTGAATTCTGTAAACTCTTTGTTGGATGACCACTTTGGGGATTTTGATGAGGTTTTAATAATCTGTTGCTCCCAAAATCATCCAACGATTGTAAGTATCAGGATTTCCGAAGAATTCAGTGGTTTTTATACTGTTATGCATATGTTTGTTGTGTACTTGATAATATGTCATTCATTGTTTGGTTAATGATTAATTGTATGTCTGTGTATAACAATAGAGTGTTAAATGTCGATGCCACAAAGTCTCAGGTTTTCAGTCTGTTACCTGTGAGTGAGTAAGTATATCGGAACGTGTGGTGCTTCATGTGACTCGAAATATTTCAGGCCATAGAAAACTGTGACATTAACTTAGATAATAAAATAAAAATGCTTTTGCACAATTTTTGTCTTTTGATAGGGTGTCAGACTAAATACTAAATCAGGGTGCTGAAATTGTTAAGCAGTTTTTTGAAACTATCATTTAGATAGCGAAGGAAAAAGAATTTATATTTCTTGCAAGACAGCTGAATATTTATGTGACCGAGAGAACGATGGTCATGGACAAACTCCAAGGTTAGTCTGTGGTGACGGCAAAGGCTGTTAAACGGTCCGGTGGACATATGCTCCCTGAAGAGTTCCTTGTCTGTTTGTCTCACCTTTGCTTTCGCTTTTGCCTACTTTTCTCACTCACCAGAACCTCTTGTTTTGTTCTTCCCAATTCCAAAAAGTGTTGCTGTGAAGAAATGGCTTAAATAGATGATTTTGTTATTATTTTTATTTAGAGTAGTAGAATCGTTGTGGAAAAGTTGTAACCATATCAAAATCAGATTTTTTGTACAAAGAATTTCTAAGGCAAAGATAGATAGTTGCTATAAGGTTGAATAAGTTTATCTCTGAACTCTGTTATCTACGAGTGAATCTGAAGCGAAGCAAAGACAATCTGAAAAGAGAATTTAGTTCAAGAACAATATGTCAGAGAAACAATACATTCAGAAGCGGAGAGAGAATATGAGATGTGGATGAAGAGATAAGTGATATGAAGCGAGGAGAATCAGAATCTGATCTGGACAGCTCAAGTGAGGCTTCAAGAGGAAGGACGGAAAGTGCAGGAGGATGCATGAGGATTTATAGAGAAGGTGGGAAGAGGTGGATGATGACCGAAAGGAAATGAAGAGAAAGTTGAAGCGAAAAGAAAACAAATTTGACATCGAAGATAAGATTACAGAAAGCAGTGGAAATAGTTTCGTAGAGAAGATTTTGCCAAATAATAACTGAAAGTTCAAGAGGGTTGCACATAAAGGACTTGAGTTTAACTTGCTTCCAAAAAATAAAGTAAAAAGAAGGCACGCCAAGACAGCAGATTTAATATTGAGAAGAAATTTTGGATGTTACCGACAATAATGGAGAATATATCTCTCTCTCTCTCTCTCTCTCTCTCTCTCTCTCTCTCTCTCTCTCTCTCTCTCTCTCTTTATACACACACACACACACACACACACACACACACACACACACACACACACATATATATATATATATATATATATATATATATATATATATATATATATATATATATATATATATATATATATATATATTGACGCTTTTTTGGATATGCTTGTAATTACAAAGCCGTAAGATCCAAACGCAAGAAAATCCTTCTTGTGGTCAGGTCAGCAACGTCACCTCCTTGTGGTTATGGTGATGCGGGCTTGTTTCCCGTGACCGGGCATCAAAGTCTCTTCATTTTCATGCGTTTGGATATATATATATATATATATATATATATATATATATATATATATATATATATATATATATATATATATATATATATATATATATATATATATATATATATATATATATATATATATATATATATATATATATATATATATATATATATATATATATATATATACAGTATATATATATATATATATATATATATATATATATATATATATATATATATATATATATATATATATATATATATATATATATATATATATATATATATATATATATATATATATATATATATATATATATATATATATATATATATATATATATATATATACAGTATATATATATATATACAGTATATATATATATATATATATATATATATATATATATATATATATATATATATATATATATATATATATATATATATATATGATTAATGGAAGGAAAGTTAATCAGCTTACCTTATAGCTTATTGGTCTTGTGCAAAGGGCCACCATTACTTTGTAAACTCACGTAGGAAAGTGAAATTAATTACTGGATGGAAGCGTATAGCAGACTAAGGGAACAAATTAACTACTTTATTACTGAAACACACGTGAATGCACATCAAGAATTTACAGTGGTTTGTATGGATGAAATTGCAATCTAATTTAGTAGGCCCTTCCTGGAGTGCGAGAATGCAGGACTCGTACAATGGAACAGTGTAGTGTCAATACAGCATCACAAACACCTGTCTTCAGTATGGAGATATTGCCGATATTAATGCTGATGGACATGCACAAAAGCAGACATGTTTTAAGTGGCCTATATTAGCTGAAGGCTGAGGGATGGACTCGATATTTAGAGATCAGCGCCTGAAAAATGGCGGCTGGGTTATGTATCCAAATCAATCACAAATCTCACTTCAAGGAAGGTTTTACATTATTCAAGAATTAACCAATGACAAGTAGGGATGATGGAAAAGATCACTTGTTCAAAGGGATTGAATAGAGATTTAAGAGCAAGGGAGCTTGGGGGGAGAGAACTTAGTAGGAGGCAAGTAAGGTGGAGCAAGGGGCTGGAAGCATGGAGGCCGAATCTGGTTCAGACAACTCTTACTATGTTAATTATTTCTAGCACCAAACTAGAAGTGAAGCTGCAGACTCTGATGATGTGGTATAGCAAGATTGTGTCCTTAAGCAGTTCCAAGAGTGCTCCTTTTGACACGTGTGTGAATCCAGCATGGCTCCTATGTCTACAGAGGTGAGTAGAGAGTCAGAGGAGGAAACATCTACTAGGCTGGAAGGTCAGAGAGCTAAGACCGGGCATCAGTTCCTCCACCTTCGCTGCCCACTCTCATCTGGGCGTTAGTTGCCAGCTAGAGTTTATCTGAAAGAATTTGGCCTCCACGGTACAAAGTGGAAATACGTGGGCAAATTTGGGGTCGGAAATCAGCTGTGGGACCCTTCAGGTCACAGCTAACAAATGGATCTAGAACTAAATGTCTGGTTTTTTCCTAAAGTGGGAAAGACCTACTTATTAAGGCAGCTAGACTGAGATATTTATAGCGATACATAAATATATATATATAAATATTATATATATATATATATATATATATATATATATATATATATATATATATATATATATATATATATATATATATATATATATATATATATATATATATATATACCATGAAGGAAGTAATAGGAAAAGGCATCCTCATCCTTTAACAGTTTATTGTCAATGCTGACGTTTCGTGACGAATCCCAAGTTGCATTTTCAAGGCTATAAAATATAGTTTGCAAACATTAATAACTCAAACTAATTTGTGATGATGTAATATGACATCTTTTGAAGTAAAAACATTTAAAACTAAACGACACATCCAAAGACAACCCCATTAAAAGTAAAGCGAGTTCACTAAGATTTCCAAACAATCTATCTGTATGAAAGAAAAAGCAAGACTAACTTAAATACATAAAAACAGAGTGAGGAAAACCAGTTGTCCTTCCTAGGGTATAAACAATTATGTGTGCATATATATATATATATATATATATATATATATATATATATATATATATATATATATATATATATATATATATATATATATATATATATATATATATATATATATATTGTTGGGAACAATCATTTGCCGATTGTTCCCTTGGTGGGTTGTTGCCTCCTTGGTTGACATATGGTGGATGGTGTCAGACTTCGCCAGTCAGATCCAGGACAGCAGTAGGTCACGGCAGCGGAGCAGCGGAGAGCTTTTTTTTTTTTTTTTATTTGGACGCGATGGTTGTCGTCTCGACTCTGTGGTGGGCGTCCAGTGTTGGAGAACTGTTCCTGTACACTTGATGGTTGCCTTGTCGGCTCTGTTTAGTTGTCCTGCAGTATTTGTGTTAATGATTGTGCTCTATGATTTTCTATTGGTTTGCTGATGTATTTATTATTCTGCCTATGTTTTTGTATGTTGCTGCTTCTGATTTGTTTATGGATTTATGTAAAATGTAATTACGTAAATTTTACCTTGCTGCCTCTGCTATTTGTTTATTTTCGATCATTTAAAGTTCTTTTTCTCTCCTGAACCTGACTCACTTTGGTCTTGTTCTGCTTCTCCCTCCTCTGTTTGTCACCTCTCGTCAGTCATTTCAGCCCAGTTGTTTGTCTGTATTTCGAACCTGTTGATCTCGAAGTAACAAGATCGTAAGATATATATATATATATATATATATATATATATATATATATATATATATATATATATATATATATATATATATATATATATATATATATATATATATATATATATATATATATATATATATATATATATATATATATATATATGTATATATATATATATATATATATATATATATATATATATATATATATATATATATATATATATATATATATGTATATATATATATATATATATATATTATCATGAAAAGTTAACGTAAGTCTTTTTTTTAGCCCAGTAATGTAACTGTTAAACTTTAACTTTTGTTTACATTTTGCCGTTAAATGAAGGTTTGGGCTGTTTTTTTTTTCCCCACCGCCGGGTATTTCGCTTGTTACTGGTAACACACCCATGTGGGATAATTTTCTCTTTTATTTTCATATTTTTGAGTTGTTGGGTGATTCAGCAGAGGTGGGGTGTATGTAGGATCTTCGTCTCCTGGAGAGTTTCGCCCCAGTTGTCCGAGCGAGAGGTCTGCTGCTTTTTTTTTTGAGTCTTGCCGTTGCCTGCCCCTTTCGTTTGCTTTGCGGCAAGTCCATAAAGTGCCACAGCTTGATTCAGTTTTACTGCTTCCTGTTTCCTGTGGGTATTAACGATTCGTCGTCTGCGTCTGCCCTTTTGAGACCTGTGCCGCGTGAGGGTACAGCCATCGCTTATGGTGCAAGCTTTGACCACGGCGTTCACCTCTGTTGCAGCTTTCTCCGAACCTCTTCGCTGTTGTGGAGCGTTACAGCGTCCGTAGGGAGACTTACCTCCGGTAAGCGTATATATTGATAGTGGTATTCTGTGAGACTGTTGACGCTGTCGTGCTACGGACACGGGAATTGTTGGTGGCGAAATCAACTGTGATCTGTGATGATCGTAGGGAGACTTACCTCTGGTAAGCGCATACGCATCTTAAAGGTTTGTCATTGACGTTTGATGCGGCCTGATGATTATAGACGCTTTGGGCTGCTGATGGTAATCGGCAGAATCATCAAGTATATTCTGCGGCGTTAATTTTATATATTAGTGATTCAGATAAAGACTGATGCTATTACTGTAAGTTAGGTTAAGGTATTTTGAGTGTTATAATTAGAATTAAGTTTTTTTTTCTATCTTTGCCTTCTACTGTCGTATGTTTGTGTTTTTTTTTCGTCATCGTGAGTTTGTTGTTTTTTCTTTCTCCCTCTGTGACTTTCCCTCCTCCTGTCGGTATACATGTTAGCGTAGGCGAATGGGGAATGCTTGTGTTTTGATTTTTGTAGTTGAATGCGGTTTCTAGCCCCAACCATCATTTACGGCTTTCTTTATTTCAATAATAAATATTGTTATTTTAGTAAAGTTCGGGTTTTTCTTATTCCTCTTTGAGTGTACAGTGTTTTGCTGAGGATCCTGACTTCGTGGGTTTAACTGCCCTTTTGAAGTCTTTGGTTCTTTTGAAAATCTGCCTATAAGAGTTTAAGGAAAGAATAAATCCTTTTTCATAAGAAATCAGGGTATTCATACAACCTGGATCTGGTATATTCTGTATATTAATTTTATTTTTACACGAGATGTGTGTAAAAGGGGATACCCTATGGCTGGTCTAAGGCTCTGAAAATTTACAGGGATCATAATAATTTTGATAATTTATAGTGAGCAGGAGGCCACCATAACATTTTGGCGACCTGGCCAGGATCCCTCAGCATAAGGCAGGCATTGTACATTCAAAGAGGTGTGGGGTTAGGTTTTGTTGTTTCTGGATAGCTTCCCCGTATTGGTTGTCTTTCTGTGAAGATGCATTATTTTGATGATTTTGAAACTGAAGCTGCCGTGCAGTTTTTGGCTGATCCTCAGTGGGAGGAGAATTTGTTTGAGTTGAATAAGGAACAGCTTTTTATACTCGCTGATCATTTGGAGTTAGACGTCTCGACTGACATTAGGAAAGGTCAATTGATTCATCAAGTGTTGAAGGCGGTTCATTCCGCAAAGGGTGCAGTTCCTAAAAAGAGTAATTATGATGTTGATAGCGATGAAGTAAGTGAGTTGCGATTGCAAATCTTAAGGGAACAAACACGGTTAAGGGAATTAGATTTGGAAAAGGCTAAGCTTGAATCGCATGAGCGTGAGAAGGAGCGCGAGCATGAGTTGGAAGTTCTTAGGTTACGGTTGGAGTGCGGGGAACCTAGTCGGGTAGAAAATAAGTTTAACTTGATTGGTGCTTTGAAGCTTGTCCCTCATTTCGATGAGTCGAATGTGTCTGAGTTCTTTTGTGCTTTTGAGAAAGTTGCCCGAAAATTGGAATGGCCCAAAGATATGTGGACCACGCTGGTTCAGTGTCGGTTTAAAGGGAAGGCTCAAAGGGTATATACGAACTTAAAGGAGGACCTTAGCTTTGATTATGATTCTGTCAAGGCCATTGTCCTCAAAGCTTATGACCTAGTTCCTGAGGCATATCGCCAGAAGTTTAGGAACCTTAAGAAAACTAGTGAAATTACATTTGTCGAGTTTGCTCGCAGGAAGGAGCAATACTTTGACGACTGGTTAAAGTCAAAGGAAGTGTATGAGATGGATAGGCTGAGAGAGTTGATTCTCGTAGAAGAATTTAAGGATTGTGTGTCTAGAGAGCTGAAGACTCATTTAGAGGAGCTTAAGCTTGACTCTCTTCAAGAGGTGGCAATTGCCTCTGACGAGTATGTACTGACTCATAAACAGGTGAATAAGAGTATTTCTGGTGCAAGAGACGGTAATGGACAGTGGTATTCGTCAGGGAGATCACATCAATATGTAAATAGGAATAATAACTCCCGTAGTAATAAGGAATGTAGTAGTAAGGATGTACATAATAATAATAGTAGCAGCGATAACTGTAGAGCCGGCAGTAGTAATGTAGATAATGGTGGAGGGAATTTTGGAAATAAGGTGTATGATAGGTCTCCCAGAAGAGGTTCCGGTGTGAATTGCTTTTGGTGCAATAAAAAGGGACACATTAAAAGTGAGTGTTTTGCACGAAAACGGTACTTAGAAAGTAAGATTAGGGAACCTGTTACTGTGGTATCTGCAGAAACCGAAGTGCCTCCGCAATGACTGAAGTTTAGGGAGTATATCTCGGAGGGCATGATTTATCCCGATTCCGAGAAGGTGAATGGAAGGAAAATATCAGTGCTGCGTGACACCGGGGCCGCACAGTCTTTAATTTTGAGTGGGTCATTACCCGATAATTACGCCCTAAACAGACAGGAATTTGTTTTGTTAGGTGGTTTCCCCAATACGGTCTCATCATATCCACTCGAAACCTTTTACTTGGACTCTCCTGATGTGTCAGGCACGGTTAAGTTGGCAGTGGTCGACAACTTGCCAGTGCCAAAAATAGATGTAATTATTGCTAATGATATCGCGGTTGGAAAACCGGAATTATATCCTATTTTGACTTTTACCAAGTTAGACGAAAGTAATCAGGCTGATATATGTAATGGCATTTTATTAGATACTCCTATTGGTGTGGTTACGCGCTCTCGGGCGCGGGAGCTTAACCTCGACGAGGTAAATTTGGATTTAGACATTTTAGACAGACAGGTGACTGACTCAAAGACTGATAGGGATCAAGGTATTATGAAAATTCTGGGTAACGGGGACATCGACTGGCATGTCGATTCCTTTAAGGCTGCCCAAGAGGCAGAGTTTGGTAATGTAACGGAGGAGGAGGTTGATAATTTGGACAAACCTACATTTGCCAAACAAGGTGGTTTAGTTTACCGTTTCAGCCGGGCGGTGGATGTACCTGCTGATATGGTAGAGGTCAGAAAACAATTAGTTATTCCTGAGAAATATAGGAGTCAGTTGATGCTTTTGTCTCACGAAAATAATCTATCTGGGCATATGGGTGTCTCCAAGACTTTTAAGAAAGTGGCTGAAAGTTTCTACTGGCCCCAAATGCGCCAGGATGTTAAAAGACATGTGTTGTCCTGTAAGGTATGTCAGTTGGTGGGGAAACCCAACCAGAAGGTGCCAAAAGCTCCCTTAATCCCTATACCTTCTGTGGGCGAGCCGTTCACAGAAGTTATTATTGATGTAGTCGGCCCTTTGCCTCGCACTCGAGGAGGGAATGAATATTTATTAACCGTTATTGATAGGATGTCAAGGTATCCCGAGGCTATTCCATTGAGAAGAGTTAAGAGCGAGAAAATTGTAGAAGCGCTGGTGGGGTTCTTCACAAAGTTCGGTATTCCGAAGGTATTGCAGTCGGATTGTGGAACGAACTTCACTAGCCGCTATTTTAAGAAAAAGATGGAAGAGCTCGGGGTAAAACACATTACGTCCTCTCCTTATCATCCTGAAAGCCAGGGCCAGGTAGAACGTTTCCACCAAACTTTAAAATCAGTATTAAAAAAGTTCTGCCTGGAGTCTGGGAATGACTGGGATAAGGAGGTTCCTTATGCCCTCTTTTCCATCCGTTCGATGCCAGGAGAGACGCTGGGTTTCTCCCCCTTCCAGCTAATTTTTGGACATTGTGTTCGGGGCCCCTTGGATGTCGTAAGGGAGCACTGGGAAGGGGAAGCTCCTGATATTAATGTTTTGGAATATATGACCAATTTTCAGGGAAAAATGCAACGGGCATGGGATTTTGCCCGGGAAAATTTATTGAAAAGCCAGGAAATTATGAAGGCTAATTATGACGTTAGTACCAAGAAAAGGACATTTAATCCTGGTGATAAGGTTTTGGTTTTGTTACCTCTCCCAGGGAACCCATTGAAGGCTGCATTTTCAGGTCCTTGGAAGGTACTTAAAAAGGTAAATGATGTAAATTACATCATCGAAACTCCTAATAGAAGACGTAATACTCAACTCTGTCATGTCAATATGATTAAACCATTTATTTCCAGATTTTTAGAGAGTAAACCGGATCCGGTAACAGTAGTTAGTGCCCCTGATAGTTGTGTTGGTGTAGAAGTAGAAAATCCTGTGTCTGTGGAACCCACTAGTTTGAAAAATAATTCTGATATACTGAATAATTTAAATCTTAAATTTCAGCATTTAGATGCGGGGAAGGCATCCTCTTTAATCAGCCTGATTCACGAGTTCAAAGATTTATTTAAGGATTCTCCCGGTCGGACGAATGTTCTTCAGCATGATGTGGACGTCGGGGACGCCCGACCCATTAAGCAAAGCCCCTACCGGTTGAATCCTCACAAAAGAGAAATCGTGAATCAGGAGGTACAGTATATGCTTGACCATGACCTCATAGAACATAGTTACAGTACTTGGAGCTCACCTGTGGTTTTGGTCAAGAAGGAGGGAGGTCAACATCGCCTTTGTTTTGATTATCGTAAGGTTAATGAAGTATCTAAAACTGACTGTTTTCCCTTGCCTCGGGTGGAGGATTGTATTGATCGTGTAGGATCTGCAAAATTTATTAGTAAGTTTGACCTCCTTAAAGGTTATTGGCAGGTCGGTCTTACACCCAGGGCAAGGGACATTTCTGCTTTTGTGACAGGTGACGGTCTCTTTGAGTGCAAGGTCATGCCATTTGGTATGAAGAATGCGGCCGCCACCTTTCAAAGATTAATGAATTTCATAACCAGAAACCTTGAAGGGTGTGTAGTGTACATAGACGATTTAATTATTTATAGCAATGATTGGGAAACTCATTTACAGAGGATTAGGGCTTT
>JANJGK010007273.1:0-32204 GCA_039081455.1 Macrobrachium rosenbergii | reverse complement strand
GTCATGGGGGGTCATGGGGGGTCATGGGGCTCATGGGGGGTTATTCGGGGGGTCATTGGGGGGTCAAAGGGGGGTCATGGGGGGTCATGGGGGGTCATGGGGGGGGTCATGGGGGGTCATGGGGGGTCATAGGGGGGTCATGGGGGTCATTGGGGGGGTCATGGGAGGGTCATGGGGGGTCATGGGGGGTCATTGGGGGGGTCATTGGGGGGTCATGGGGGGTCATAGGGGGGTCTTGGGGGGGTCATGGGGGGTCAGGGGGGGTCATTGGGGGGTCATACGGGGGTCTTGGTGGGTCATGGGGAGGTCATTGGGGGTCATGGGGGGTCATTGGGGGTCATGGGGGGTCATTGGGGGGGTCATGGGGGTCATGGGCAGGTCATGGGGGGTCATTAGGGGGGTCATGGGAGGGTCATGGGGGGTCATGGGGGGGGCCATGGGGGGTCATGGGGGGGTCATGGGGGGGTCATGGGGGGTCATGGGGGGTCATGGGGGGTCATGGGGGGGTCATGGGGGGTCATAGGGGGGTCATGGGGGGCCATGGGGGGTCATGGGGGGGGGTCATGGAGAGGTCATGGGGGTCATGGGGGGTCATTGGGGGGTCATAGGGGGTCATGGGGGAGTCATGGGGAGGTGATTGGGGGGTCATGGGGGGTCATGGGGGGGTCATGGGGGGGTCATAGGGGGGTCTTCAGGGGTCATGGGGAGGTCATTGGGGGGTCATGGGGGGTCCTGGGGGGTCATGGGGGGTCATAGGGGGGTCTTGGGGGGTCATGGGGGGTCATAGGGGGGTCATGGGGGGTCATGGGGGGGTCATGGGGGTTCATGGGGGGTCATAGGGGGGTCATGGGGGGGTCATGGGGGGTCATGGGGGGGTCATGGGGGTCATTGGGGGGTCATTGGGGGGTCATGGGAGGGTCATGGGGGGTCATGGGGGGTCATTTGGGGGGTCATTGGGGGCTCATGGGGGGTCATAGGGGGGTCTTGGGGAGTCATGGGGGGTCATTGGGGGGGTCATGGGGGGTCATTGGGGGGGTCATGGGTCGGTCATGGGGGGTCATGGGGGGTCATGGGGGTCATTAGGGGGGTCATGGGGGGGTCATGGGGGGTCATTGGGGGGGTAATTGGGGGGTCATAGGGGGGTCATGGGGGGTCATGGGGGTCATGGGCGGTCATGGGGGGTCATGGGGGGTCATAGGGGGGTCATGGGGGGTCATTGGGGGGGTCATGGGAGGGTCATGGGGGGTCATGAGGGGTCATTTGGGGGGTCATTGGGGGGTCATGGGGGGGTCATAGGGTGGTCTTGGGGGGGTCATGGGGGGTCATGGGGGTCATAGGGGTGTCATGGGGGTCATTGGGGGGGTCATGGGAGGGTCATGGGGGTCATGGGGGGTCATTGGGGGGGTCATTGGGGGGTCATGGGGGGTCATTGGGGGGTCATGGGGGGTCATGGGGGGTTATGGGGGGTCATAGGGGGGTCTTGAGGGGTCATGGGGAGGTCATTGGGGGGTCATGGGGGGGTCCTGGAGGGGTCATGGGGGGTCATAGGGGGTCTTGGGGGTCATGGGGGGTCATAGGGGGGTCATGGGGGGTCATGGGGGGGTCATGGGGGGTCATGGGGGGGTCATGGGGGTCATGTGGGGTCATAGGGGGGTCATGGGGGGGTCATGGGGGGTCATGGGGGGTCATGGGGGGTCATGGGGGGTCATGGGAGGGTCATGGGGGTCATGGGGGGTCATTGGGGGGTCATTGGGAGGTCATGGGGGGTCATAGGGTGGTCTTGGTTAGTCATGGGAGGTCATTGGGGGGGTCATGGGTGGGTCATGGGGGGGTCGTGGGGGGTCATGGGGGGTCATTAGGGGGATCATGGGGGTCATAGGGGTCATTGGGGGGGTCATTGGGGGGTCATAGGGGGGTCATTGGGGGTCATGGGTGGTCATGGGGGGTCATGGGGGGGTCATGGGGGGTCATAGGGGGGTCATGGGGGGTCATTGGGGGGTCATGGGAAGGTCATGGGGGGTCATGGGGGTTCATTTGGGGGTCATTGGGGGTCATGGGGGGGTCATAGGGTGGTCTTGGGGGGGGTCATGGGGGTCAGGGGGGGTCATTGGGGGGTCATGGGGGGTCATGGGGGGGGTCATGGGGGGTCATAGGGGGGTCTTGAGGGGTCATGGGGAGGTCATTGGGGGGTCATGGGGGGTCCTGGAGGGGTCATGGGGGTCATAGTGGGGTCTTGGGGGGTCATGGGGGGGTCATAGGGGGGTCATGGGGGGTCATGGGGGGGATATGGGGGGGTCATGGGGGGGTCATGGGGGTCATAGGGGGGTCATGGGGGGGTCATGGGGGTCATGGGGGGTCATGGGGGGTCATTGGGGGGTCATTGGGGATCATGGGAGGGTCATGGGGGGTCATGGGGGGTCATTGGGGGGTCATTGGGAGGTCATAAGGGGTCATAGGGGGGGTCTTGGTTAGTCATGGGGGGTCATTGGGGGGTCATGGGTGGGTCATGGGGGGGTCATGGGGGGTCATGGGGGGTCATTAGGGGGGTCATGGGGGGTCATGGGGGGTCATGGGGGTCATAGGGGTCATAGGGGGGTCATTGGGGGGTCATGGGGGGGTCATTGGGGGTCATGGGGCGTCATGGGGGGTCATGGGGGGTCATGGGGGGTCATTGGGGGTCATTGGGGGGTCATAGGGGGGTCTTGGGGGTCATGGAGGGTCAGGGGGGGGGTCATGGGGGGTCATTGGGGGGTCATGGGAGGGTCATGGGGGTCATGGGGGGTCATTTGGGGGGTCATTGGGGGGTCATGGGGGGGTCATGGGGGGTCAGGGGGGTCATTGGGGTGGTCATTGGGGGGTCATGGGGGTCATGGGGGTCATTGGGGGGGTCATGGGGGGTCACGGGGGGTCATGGGGGGTCATGAGGGGGTCATGGGAGGTCATGGGGGTCATTAGGGGGGTCATGGGGGGGTCATTTGGGGGGTCATTGGGGGGTCATGGGGGGTCATAGGGGGGTCTTGGGGAGTCATGGGGGGTCATTGGGGGGGTCATGGGGGGTCATTGGGGGGGGTCATGGGTGGGTCATGGGGGGTCATGGGGGGTCATGGGGGTCATTAGGGTGGTCATGGGGGGGTCATGGGGGGTCATTGGGGGGGTAATTGGGGGGTCATAGGGGGGTCATGGGGGGTCATGGGGGGTCATGGGGGGTCATGGGGGGTCATAGGGGGGTCATGGGGGGTCATTGGGGGGGTCATGGGAGGGTCATGGGGGGTCATGAGGGGTCATTTGGGGGGTCATTGGGGGGTCATGGGGGGGTCATAGGGTGGTCTTGGGGGGTCATGGGGGGTCATGGGGGGTCATAGGGGGTCATGGGGGTCATTGGGGGGGTCATGGGAGGGTCATGGGGGTCATGGGGGGTCATTGGGGGGGGTCATTGGGGGGTCATGGGAGGTCATAGGGGGGTCTTGGGGGGGTCATGGGGGTCAGGGGGGGTCATTGGGGGGTCATTGGGGGGTCATACGGGGGTCTTGGTGGGTCATGGGGAGGTCATTGGGGGTCATGGGGGGTCATTGGGGGTCATGGGGGGTCATTGGGGGAGTCATGGGGGTCATGGGCGGGTCATGGGGGGTCATTAGGGGGGTCATGGGAGGGTCATGGGGGCCATGGGGGGTCATGGGGGGTCATGGGGGGTCATGGGGGGTCATGGGGGGGTCAAGGGGGGTCATGGGGGGTCATAGGGGGGTCATGGGGGGCCATGGGGGGTCATAGGGGGGGTCATGGAGAGGTCATGGGGGTCATGGGGGGGTCATTGGGGGGTCATAGGGGGTCATGGGGGAGTCATGGGGAGGTCATTGGGGGGTCATGGGGGGTCATGGGGGGGTCATGGGGGGTCATAGGGGGGGTCTTGAGGGGTCATGGGGAGGTCATTGGGGGGTCATGGGGGGGTCCCCCCCCCCCCCCCCCCCCCCCCCCTGGAGGGGTCATGGGGGGTCATAGGGGGGTCTTGGGGGGTCATGGGGGGTCATGGGGGGGTCATGGGGGGGTCATGGGGGGTCATGGGGGGTCATGTGGGGTCATAGGGGGGTCATGGGGGGGTCATGGGGGGTCATGGGGGGTCATGGGGGGTCATGGGGGGTCATGGGGGGTCATGGGGGGTCATGGGAGGGTCATGGGGGTCATGGGGGGTCATTGGGGGGGTCATTGGGAGGTCATGGGGGGTCATAGGGTGGTCTTGGTTAGTCATGGGGGGTAATTGCGGGGGGTCATGGGTGGGTCATGGGGGGTCATGGGGGGTCATGGGGGGTCATTAGGGGGGTCATGGGGGGTCATAGGGGTCATTGGGGGGGTCATTGGGGGGTCATAGGGGGGGTCATTGGGGGTCATGGGGGGTCATGGGGGGTCATGGGGGGGTCATGGGGGTCATAGGGGGGGTCATGGGGGGTCATTGGGGGGGTCATGGGAAGGTCATGGGGGGTCATGGGGGTTCATTTGGGGGTCATTGGGGGGTCATGGGGGGTCATAGGGTGGTCTTGGGGGGGTCATGGGGGTCAGGGGGGGTCATTGGGGGGTCATGGGGGTCATGGGGGGTCATGGGGGGTCATAGGGGGGTCTTGAGGGGTCATGGGGAGGTCATTGGGGGGTCATGGGGGGTCCTGGAGGGGTCATGGGGGTCATAGTGGGGTCTTGGGGGGTCATGGGGGGGTCATAGGGGGGTCATGGGGGGTCATGGGGGGATATGGGGGGGGTCATGGGGGGGTCATGGGGGGGTCATAGGGGGGGTCACGGGGGGTCATGGGGGGTCATGGGCAGGTCATGGGGGGTCATTGGGGGGTCATTGGGGATCATGGGAGGGTCATGGGGGGTCATGGGGGGTCATTGGGGGGGTCATTGGGAGGTCATAGTGGGTCATAGGGGGGTCTTGGTTAGTCATGGGGGGTCATTGGGGGGGTCATGGGTGGGTCATGGGGGGGTCATGGGGGGTCATGGGGGGTCATTAGGGGGGTCATGGGGGGTCATGGGGGGTCATGGGGGTCATAGGGGTCATAGGGGGGTCATTGGGGGGTCATAGGGGGGTCATTGGGGGTCATGGGGCGTCATGGGGGGTCATGGGGGGGGTCATGGGGGGTCATAGGGGGGTCATGGGGGGTCATTGGGGGGGTCATGGGAAGGTCATGGGGGGTCATGGGGGTTCATTTGGGGGTCATTGGGGGGTCATGGGGGGGTCATAGGGTGGTCTTGGGGGGGTCATTGGGGTCAGGGGGTCATTGGGGGGTCATTGGTGGGTCATGGGGGGTCATGGGGGTCATTGGGGGGGTCATGGGGGGGTCACGGGGGGTCATGGGGGGTCATGGGGGGTCATAGGGGGCTCATGGGGGGGGTCATGGGGGGTCATGGGGGGTCATGGGGGGGTCATGGGGGGCCATGCGGGGTCATTGGGGGTCATTGGGGGGTCATGGGAGGGTCATGGGGGGTCATGGGGGTCATTGGGGGGGTCATTGGGGGGTCATTGGGGGTCATAGGGGGGTCTTGGGGAGTCATGGGGGTCATTGGGGGGGTCATGGGTGGGTCATGGGGGGGTCATGGGGGGTCATGGGGGGTCATGGGGGGTCATTAGGGGGGTCATGGGGGTCATGGGGGGTCATGGGGGGTCATTGGGGGGTCATTGGGGGGTCATAGGGGGGTCTTGGGGGGTCATGGGGGGTCATGGGGGGTCATGGGGGTCATAGGGGGTCATGGGGGGTCATTGGGGGGTCATGGGAGGGTCATGGGGGGTCATGGGGGGTCATTTGGGGGGTCATTGGGGGTCATGGGGGGGTCATAGGGGGGTCTTGGGGGGGTCATGGGGGGTCAGGGGGGGTCATTGGGGTGGTCATTGGGGTGGTCATTGGGGGGTCATGGGGGTCATTGGGGGGGTCATGGGGGGGTCACGGGGGGGTCATGGGGGGTCATGGGGGGGTCATGGGAGGTCATGGGGGTCATTAGGGGGGTCATGGGGGGGTCATTTGGGGGGTCATTGGGGGGTCATGGGGGGTCATAGGGGGGTCTTGGGGAGTCATGGGGGGTCATTGGGGGGGTCATGGGGGGTCATTGGGGGGGGTCATGGGTGGGTCATGGGGGGTCATGGGGGGTCATGGGGGTCATTAGGGGGGTCATGGGGGGGTCATTGGGGGGGTAATTGGGGGTCATAGGGGGGTCATGGGGGGTCATGGGGGTTCATGGGGGGTCATGGGGGGTCATGGGGGTCATAGGGGGGTCATGGGGGGTCATTGGGGGGGTCATGGGAGGGTCATGGGGGGTCATGAGGGGTCATTTGGGGGGTCATTGGGGGGTCATGGGGGGTCATAGGGTGGTCTTGGGGGGGTCATGGGGGTCATGGGGGGTCATAGGGGGGTCATGGGGGTCATTGGGGGGTCATGGGAGGGTCATGGGGGTCATGGGGGGTCATTGGGGGGGTCATTGGGGGGTCATAGGGGGGTCATGGGGGTCATTGGGGGGTCATGGGAGGGTCATGGGGGGTCATGGGGGGTCATTGGGGGGTCATTAGGGGGTCATGGGGGGTCATAGGGGGGTCTTGAGGGGTCATGGGGGGGTCATGGGGGGGTCATAGGGGGGTCTTGAGGGGTCATGGGGAGGTCATTGGGGGGTCATGGGGGGTCCGGGGGGGTCATGGGGGGGTCATAGGGGGGTCTTGGGGGGTCATGGGGGGTCATAGGGGGGTCATGGGGGGTCATGGGGGGTCATGGGGGGGTCATGGGGGGGTCATGGGGGGTCATAGGGGGGTCATGGGGGGGTCATGGGGGGTCATGGGGGGGTCATGGGGGTCATTGGGGGGTCATTGGGGGGTCATGGGAGGGTCATGGGGGGTCATGGGGGGTCATTGGGGGGTCATTGGGGGTTCATGGGGGGTCATAGGGGGGTCTTGGGGAGTCATGGGGGTCATTGGGGGGTCATGGGTGGGTCATGGGGGGTCATGGGGGGTCATGGGGGGTCATTAGGGGGGTCATGGGGGGGTCATGGGGGGTCATGGGGGGTCATGGGGGGTCATTGGGGGGTCATTGGGGGGTCATAGGGGGGTCATGGGGGTCATGGGGGGTCATGGGGGGTCATGGGGGGTCATGGGGGTCATAGGGGGTCATGGGGGGTCATTGGGGGGGTCATGGGAGGGTCATGGGGGTCATGGGGGGTCATTTGGGGGTCATTGGGGGTCATGGGGGGTCATAGGGTGGTCTTGGGGGGGTCATGGGGGGTCATAGGGGGGTCATGGGGGTCATTGGGGGGTCATGGGAGGGTCATGGGAGGGTCATGGGGGGTCATGGTGGGTCATGGGGGGTCATTGGGGGGGTCATTGGGGGGTCATGGGGGGGTCATAGGGGGGTCTTGGGGGGGTCATGGGGGGTCAGGGGGGGTCATTGGGGGGTCATGGGGGGTCATGGGGGGTCATAGGGGGGTCATAGGGGGCCATGGGGGGTCATGGGGGGGTCATGGAGAGGTTATGGGGGTCATGGGGGGTCATTGGTGGGTCATAGGGGGTCATGGGGGAGTCATGGGGAGGTCATTGGGGGGTCATGGGGGGTCATGGGGGGGTCATGGGGGGGGTCATAGGGGGGTCATGGGGGGGTCCTGGGGGGTCATGGGGGGGTCCTGGGGGGTCATGGGGGTCATAGGGGGGTCTTGGGGGGTCATGGGGGGGTCATAGGGGGTCATGGGGGGTCATGGGGGGTCATGGGGGGTCATGGGGGGTCATGGGGGGTCATAGGGGGGTCATGGGGGGGTCATGGGGGGTCATGGGGGGGTCATGGGGGTCATTGGGGGGTCATTGGGGGGTCATGGGAGGGTCATGGGGGGTCATGGGGGGTCATTGGGGGGGTCATTGGGGGGTCATGGGGGGTCATAGGGGGGTCTTGGGGAGTCATGGGGGTCATTGGGGGGGTCATGGGTGGGTCATGGGGGGTCATGGGGGGTCATGGGGGGTCATTAGGGGGGTCATGGGGGGGTCATGGGGGGTCATGGGGGGTCATTGGGGGGTCATGGGGGGTCATGGGGGGTCATGGGGGTCATGGGGGGTCATGGGGGGTCATGGGGGGTCATTGGGGGGGTCATGGGAGGGTCATGGGGGGTCATGGTGGGTCATTTGGGGGGTCATTGGGGGGTCATGGGGGGTCATAGGGTGGTCTTGGGGGGGTCATGGGGGGTCATGGGGGGTCATAGGGGGGTCATGGGGGTCATTGGGGGGGTCATGGGAGGGTCATGGGGGGTCATGGGGGGTCATGGGGGTCATTGGGGGGGTCATTGGGGGGTCATGGGGGGGTCATAG
The DNA here is from genome assembly GCA_039081455.1 of Macrobrachium rosenbergii. Classification (NCBI taxonomy): domain Eukaryota; kingdom Metazoa; phylum Arthropoda; class Malacostraca; order Decapoda; family Palaemonidae; genus Macrobrachium; species Macrobrachium rosenbergii. The sequence goes on along the minus strand of JANJGK010007273.1, from coordinate 23,890 downwards.
GGGGGTCTTGGGTGGTCATGGGGGGTCACGGGGGGTCATTGGGGGGTCATTGGGGGGTCATACGGGGGTCTTGGTGGGTCATGGGGAGGTCATTGGTGGTCATGGGGGTCATTGGGGGTCATGGGGGGTCATTGGGGGGTCATGTGGGTCATGGGCGGGTCATGGGGGTCATTACGGGGGTCATGGGAGGGTCATGGGGGGTCATGGGGGGCCATGGGGGGTCATGGGGGGTCATGGGGGGGTCATGGGGGTCATGGGGGGGTCATGGGGGGTCATGGGGGGGTCATGGGGGGTCATAGGGGGGTCATGGGGGGCCATGGGGGGTCATGGGGGGTCATGGAGAGGTCATGGGGTCATGGGGGGTCATAGGGGGGTCATGGGGGGCCATGGGGGGTCATGGGGGAGTCATGGGGAGGTCATTGGGGGGTCATGGGGGGTCATGGGGGGTCATGGGGGGGTCATAGGAGGGTCTTGAGGGGTCATGGGGAGGTAATTGGGGGTCATTGGGGGTCATAGGGGGGGTCATGGGGGGTCATGGGGGGTCATGGGGGTCATTTGCGGGGGTCATTGGGGGGTCATTGGGGGTCATAGGGGGGGTCATGGGGGGTCATGGGGGGGTCATGGGAGGTCATGGGGGGTCATTAGGGGGGTCATGGGGGTCATGGGTGGGTCATGGGGGTCATTGGGGGGGTCGTGGGAGGGTCATGGGGGGTCATGGGGGGGTCACGGGGGGGTCATTGGGGGGGTCATGGGGGGTCATGGGGGGGTCATGGGGGGTCATGGGGGGTCATTAGGGGGGTCATGGGGGGTCACGGGGGGGTCATGGGGGGTCATGGGGGTCATTGGGGGGTCATGGGGGGTCACGGGGGGGTCTTGGGGGGGTCGTGGGAGGGTCATGGGGGGTCATGGGGGTCATTAGGGGGGTCATTGGGGGGTCATGGGTGGGTCATGGGGGGTCATTGGGGGGGTCGTGGGAGGGTCATGGGGGGTCATGGGGGTCATGGGGGGTCATTGGGGGGGTCATGGGGGGTCATGGGGGGGTCATGGGGGGTCATGGGGGGTCATTAGGGGGGTCATGAGGGGGTCATGAGGGGTCATGGGGGGTCATGGGGGTCATTGGGGGGGTCATTGGGGGTCATGGGGGGTCATTGGGGTGTAATTGGGGGTCATGGGGGGGTCATAGGGGGTCTTGGGTGGGTCATGGGGGGTCAGGGGGGGTCATTGGGGGGTCATTGGGGGGTCATACGGGGGTCTTGGTGGGGTCATGGGGGGGTCATGGGGGGGTCATGGGGGGGTCATGGGGGGGTCATGGGGGGGCCATGGGGGGTCATTGGGGGGTCATTGGGGGGTCATGGGAGGGTCATGGGGGGTCATGGGGGGTCATTTGGGGGGTCATTGGGGGGTCATTGGGGGTCATAGGGGGGTCATGGGGGGTCATGGGGGGGTCATGGGAGGTCATGGGGGGTCATTAGGGGGGTCATGGGGGGGTCATGGGTGGGTCATGGGGGGTCATTGGGGGTCATAGGGGGTCATGGGGGACATCGGGGGCCATGGGGGGTCATGGGGGGGTCATGGAGAGGTCATGGGGGTCATGGGGGGGTCATTGGGGGGTCATAGGGGGTCATGGGGGAGTCATGGGGAGGTCATTGGGGGGGTCATGGGGGGTCATGGGGGGGTCATAGGGGGGTCTTGAGGGGTCATGGGGAGGTCATTGGGGAGTCATGGGGGGGTCCTGGGGGGTCATGGGCGGTCATAGGGGGGTCTTGGGGGGTCATGGGGGGTCATAGGGGGGTGATGGGGGGTCATGGGGGGGTCATGGGGGGGTCATGGGGGGTCATAGGGGGGTTATGGGGGGGTCATGGGGGGTCATGGGGGGGTCATGGGGGGTCATTGGGGGGTCATTGGGGGGTCATGGGAGGGTCATGGGGGGTCATGGGGGGTCATTGGGGGGGTCATTGGGGGTCATGGGGGGTCATAGGGGGGTCTTGGGGAGTCATGGGGGGTCATTGGGGGGGTCATGGGGGGGTCATGGGGGGTCATTAGGGGGTCATGGGGGGTCATAGGGGTCATGGGGGGTCATGGGGGGTTATTGGGGGGTCATAGGGGGGTCATAGGGGGGTCATGGGGAGTCATGGGGGGTCATTGGGGGGGTCATGGGGGGGTCATGGGGGGTCATTAGGGGGTCATGGGGGGTCATAGGGGTCATGGGGGGTCATGGGGGGTTATTGGGGGGTCATAGGGGGGTCATAGGGGGGTCATGGGGGGTCATGGGGGGTCATGGGGGGGTCATGGGGGGTCATGAGGGGTCATGGGGGGTCATGGGGGGTCATTGGGGGGGTCATGGGAGGGTCATGGGGGGTCATGGGGTGTCATTGGGGGGTCATTGGGGGGTCATGGGGGGTCATAGGGGGGTCTTGGGGGGTCATGGGGGGTCAGGGGGGGTCATTGGGGGGGTCATTGGGGGGTCATATGGGGGTCTTGGGGGGTCATGGGGGGCCATGGGGGGTCATGGGGGGGTCATGGAGAGGTCATGGGGGTCATGGGGGGGTCATTGGGGGGTCATAGGGGGTCATGGGGGAGTCATGGGGAGGTCATTGGGGGGTCATTGGGGGTCATGGGGGGGTCATGGGGGGTTCATAGGGGGGTCTTGAGGGGTCATGGGGAGGTCATTGGGGGGTCATTGGGGAGTCCTGGGGGGTCATGGGGGGTCATAGGGGGTCTTGGGGGGTCATGGGGGGCTCATAGGGGGGTCATGGGGGTCATGGGGGGGGTCATGGGGGGTCATTGGGGGTCATGGGGGGTCATAGGGGGGTCATGGGGGGGTCATGGGGGGTCATGGGGGGGTCATGTGGGGTCATTGGGGGGTCATTGGGGGTCATGGGAGGGTCATGGGGGGTCATGGGGGGTCATTGGGGGGTCATTGCGGGGTCATGGGGGTCATAGGGGGGTCTTGGGGGGTCATTGGGGGGGTCATTGGGGGGTCATGGGTGGGTCATGGGGGGTCATGGGGGGTCATTAGGGGGGTCATGGGGGTGTCATGGGGGGTCATGGGGGGTCATTGGGGGGGTCATTGGGGGTCATAGGGGGTCATGGGGGTCATGGGGGGGTCATGGGGGGTCATAGGGGGGTCATGGGGGTCATTGTGGGGGTCATGGGGGGTCACGGGGGGGTCATGGGGGGTCATGGGGTGGTCATGGGAGGTCATGGGGGGTCATTAGGGGGGTCATGGGGGGGTCATGGGTGGGTCATGGGGGGTCATTGGGGGGGTCATGGGAGGGTCATGGGGGGTCATGGGGGGTCATGGGGGGTCATTGGGGGGTCATGGGGGGTCATGGGGGGGTCATGGGGGGTCCTGGGGGGTCATTAGGGGAGTCATGGGGGGTCATGAGGGATCATGGGGTGTCATGGGGGGTCATTGGGGGGGTCATTGGGGGGTCATGGGGGTCATTGGGGGGGTCATTGGGGGTCATGGGGGGTCATAGGGGGGTCTTGGGGGGGTCATGGGGGTCAGGGGGGGTCATTGGGGGGTCATTGGGGGGTCATACGGGGATCTTGGTGGGTCATGGGGAGGTCATTGGGGGGTCATGGGGGTCATTGGGGTCATGGGGGGTCATTGGGGGGGTCATGGGGGTCATGGGCGGGTCATGGGGGGTCATTAGGGGGGTCATGGGAGGGTCATGGGGGGTCATGGAGGGGTCATGGGGGGTCATTGGGGGGTCATGGGAGGGTCATGGGGGGTCAGGGGGGTCATTGGGGTGGTCATTGGGGGGTCATGGGGGGTCATAGGGGGGTCTTGGGGGTCATGGGGGTCATTGGTGGGGATCATGGGGGGTCACGGGGGGTCATGGGGCGTCATGGGGAGTCATTAGGGGGGTCATGGGGGTCATGGGGGGTCATGGGGGTCATGGGGGAGTGATGGGGAGGTCATTGGGGGGTCATGGGGGGTCATGGGAGGTCATGGGGGGTCATAGGGGGGTGTTGGGGGATCATGGGGAGGTCATTGGGGGGTCATGGGGGGTCATGGGGGTCATGGGGGGTCATAGGGGGGTCTTGGGGGGTCATGGGAGGTCATGGGGGGTAATGGGGTGGTAAGGGATGGTCATGGGGGGTCATGGGGGGGTTATGGGGTCATGGGGGGTCCTTAGGGGGGTCATTGGGGGGTCATGGGGGGTCATAGGGCGGTCTTGGTGAGTCATGGGGGGTCATTGGGGGGGTCATGGGGGGTCATGGGGGGTCATTAGGGGGTCATGGGGGGTCATGGGGGGTCATGGGGGGTCATTTGGCTCATGGGGGGTTATTCGGGGGGTCATTGGGGGGTCAAAGGGGGGTCATGGGGGGTCATGGGGGGTCATGGGGGGGTCATGGGGGGTCATGGGGGGTCATAGGGGGGTCATGGGGGTCATTGGGGGGGTCATGGGAGGGTCATGGGGGGTCATGGGGGGTCATTGGGGGGTCATTGGGGGGTCATGGGGGGTCATAGGGGGGTCTTGGGGGGGTCATGGGGGGTCAGGGGGGGTCATTGGGGGGTCATACGGGGGTCTTGGTGGGTCATGGGGAGGTCATTGGGGGTCATGGGGGTCATTGGGGGTCATGGGGGGTCATTGGGGGGGTCATGGGGGTCATGGGCAGGTCATGGGGGGTCATTAGGGGGGTCATGGGAGGGTCATGGGGGGTCATGGGGGGCCATGGGGGGTCATGGGGGGGTCATGGGGGGGTCATGGGGGGTCATGGGGGGTCATGGGGGGTCATGGGGGGGTCATGGGGGGTCATAGGGGGGTCATGGGGGGCCATGGGGGGTCATGGGGGGGGTCATGGAGAGGTCATGGGGGTCATGGGGGGTCATTGGGGGGTCATAGGGGGTCATGGGGGAGTCATGGGGAGGTGATTGGGGGGTCATGGGGGGTCATGGGGGGGTCATGGGGGGGTCATAGGGGGGTCTTCAGGGGTCATGGGGAGGTCATTGGGGGGTCATGGGGGGTCCTGGGGGGGTCATGGGGGGTCATAGGGGGGTCTTGGGGGGTCATGGGGGGTCATAGGGGGGTCATGGGGGGTCATGGGGGGGTCATGGGGGTTCATGGGGGGTCATAGGGGGGTCATGGGGGGGTCATGGGGGGTCATGGGGGGGTCATGGGGGGTCATTGGGGGGTCATTGGGGGGTCATGGGAGGGTCATGGGGGGTCATGGGGGGTCATTTGGGGGGTCATTGGGGGCTCATGGGGGGTCATAGGGGGGTCTTGGGGAGTCATGGGGGGTCATTGGGGGGGTCATTGGGGGTCATTGGGGGGGGTCATGGGTCGGTCATGGGGGGTCATGGGGGGTCATGGGGGTCATTAGGGGGGTCATGGGGGGGTCATGGGGGGTCATTGGGGGGGTAATTGGGGGGTCATAGGGGGGTCATGGGGGGTCATGGGGGTCATGGGCGGTCATGGGGGGTCATGGGGGGTCATAGGGGGGTCATGGGGGGTCATTGGGGGGGTCATGGGAGGGTCATGGGGGGTCATGAGGGGTCATTTGGGGGGTCATTGGGGGGTCATGGGGGGGTCATAGGGTGGTCTTGGGGGGGTCATGGGGGGTCATGGGGGTCATAGGGGTGTCATGGGGGTCATTGGGGGGGTCATGGGAGGGTCATGGGGGTCATGGGGGGTCATTGGGGGGGTCATTGGGGGGTCATGGGGGGTCATAGGGGGGTCTTGGGGGGGTCATGGGGGTCAGGGGGGGTCATTGGGGGGTCATTGGGGGGTCATACGGGGGTCTTGGTGGGTCATGGGGAGGTCATTGGGGGTCATGGGGGGTCATTGGGGGTCATGGGGGGTCATTGGGGGAGTCATGGGGGTCATGGGCGGGTCATGGGGGGTCATTAGGGGGTCATGGGAGGGTCATGGGGGGTCATGGGGGGCCATGGGGGGTCATGGGGGGTCATGGGGGGTCATGGGGGGTCATGGGGGGGTCATGGGGGGGTCATGGGGGGTCATGGGGGGTCATAGGGGGGTCATGGGGGGCCATGGGGGGTCATAGGGGGGGTCATGGAGAGGTCATGGGGGTCATGGGGGGGTCATTGGGGGGTCATAGGGGGTCATGGGGGAGTCATGGGGAGGTCATTGGGGGGTCATGGGGGGTCATGGGGGGGTCATGGGGGGTCATAGGGGGGTCTTGAGGGGTCATGGGGAGGTCATTGGGGGGTCATGGGGGGGTCCTGGAGGGGTCATGGGGGGTCATAGGGGGTCTTGGGGGTCATGGGGGTCATAGGGGGGTCATGGGGGGGTCATGGGGGGTCATGGGGGGGTCATGGGGGGGTCATGGGGGTCATGTGGGGTCATAGGGGGGTCATGGGGGGGTCATGGGGGGTCATGGGGGGTCATGGGGGGTCATGGGGGGTCATGGGAGGGTCATGGGGGTCATGGGGGGTCATTGGGGGGTCATTGGGAGGTCATGGGGGGTCATAGGGTGGTCTTGGTTAGTCATGGGAGGTCATTGGGGGGGTCATGGGTGGGTCATGGGGGGGTCGTGGGGGGTCATGGGGGGTCATTAGGGGGGTCATGGGGGTCATAGGGGTCATTGGGGGGGTCATTGGGGGGTCATAGGGGGGTCATTGGGGGTCATGGGGGGTCATGGGGGGTCATGGGGGGGTCATGGGGGGTCATAGGGGGGTCATGGGGGGTCATTGGGGGGTCATGGGAAGGTCATGGGGGGTCATGGGGGTTCATTTGGGGGTCATTGGGGGTCATGGGGGGGTCATAGGGTGGTCTTGGGGGGGTCATGGGGGTCAGGGGGGGTCATTGGGGGGTCATGGGGGGTCATGGGGTGGTCATGGGGGGTCATAGGGGGGTCTTGAGGGGTCATGGGGAGGTCATTGGGGGGTCATGGGGGGTCCTGGAGGGGTCATGGGGGTCATAGTGGGGTCTTGGGGGGTCATGGGGGGGTCATAGGGGGGTCATGGGGGGTCATGGGGGGGATATGGGGGAGTCATGGGGGGGTCATGGGGGTCATAGGGGGGTCATGGGGGGGTCATGGGGGTCATGGGGGGTCATGGGGGGTCATTGGGGGGTCATTGGGGATCATGGGAGGTTCATGGGGGGTCATGGGGGGTCATTGGGGGGGTCATTGGGAGGTCATAAGGGGTCATAGGGGGGTCTTGGTTAGTCATGGGGGGTCATTGGGGGGTCATGGGTGGGTCATGGGGGGGTCATGGGGGGTCATGGGGGGTCATTAGGGGGGTCATGGGGGGTCATGGGGGGTCATGGGGGTCATAGGGGTCATAGGGGGGTCATTGGGGGGTCATAGGGGGTCATTGGGGGTCATGGGGCGTCATGGGGGGTCATGGGGGGGTCATGGGGGGTCATAGGGGGGTCATGGGGGGTCATTGGGGGTGTCATGGGAAGGTCATGGGGGGTCATGGGGGTTCATTTGGGGGTCATTGGGGGGTCATGGGGGGGTCATAGGGTGGTCTTGGGGGGGTCATGGGGGGTCAGGGGGGTCATTGGGGGGTCATTGGTGGGTCATGGGGGGTCATGGGGGTCATTGGGGGGGTCATGGGGGGGTCACGGGGGGTCATGGGGGGTCATGGGGGTCATAGGGGGCTCATGGGGGGGTCATGGGGGGTCATGGGGGGTCATGGGGGGGTCATGGGGGGCCATGCGGGGTCATTGGGGGGTCATGGGGGGTCATGGGAGGGTCATGGGGGGTCATGGGGGTCATTGGGGGGGTCATTGGGGGGTCATTGGGGGTCATAGGGGGGTCTTGGGGAGTCATGGGGGGTCATTGGGGGGTCATGGGTGGGTCATGGGGGGTCATGGGGGGTCATGGGGGGTCATTAGGGGGGTCATGGGGGGTCATGGGGGGTCATGGGGGGTCATGGGGGGTCATTGGGGGTCATTGGGGGGTCATAGGGGGGGTCTTGGGGGTCATGGGGGGTCAGGGGGGGGTCATGGGGGGTCATTGGGGGGTCATGGGAGGGTCATGGGGGGTCATGGGGGGTCATTTGGGGGGTCATTGGGGGGTCATGGGGGGGTCATGGGGGGTCAGGGGGGTCATTGGGGTGGTCATTGGGGGGTCATGGGGGTCATGGGGGTCATTGGGGGGGTCATGGGGGGGTCACGGGGGGTCATGGGGGGTCATGAGGGGGTCATGGGAGGTCATGGGGGGTCATTAGGGGGGTCATGGGGGGGTCATTTGGGGGGTCATTGGGGGGTCATGGGGGGTCATAGGGGGGTCTTGGGGAGTCATGGGGGGTCATTGGGGGGGTCATGGGGGGTCATTGGGGGGGGTCATGGGTGGGTCATGGGGGGTCATGGGGGGTCATGGGGGTCATTAGGGGGGTCATGGGGGGGTCATGGGGGGTCATTGGGGGGGTAATTGGGGGGTCATAGGGGGGTCATGGGGGGTCATGGGGGGTCATGGGGGGTCATGGGGGGTCATAGGGGGGTCATGGGGGGTCATTGGGGGGGTCATGGGAGGGTCATGGGGGGTCATGAGGGGTCATTTGGGGGGTCATTGGGGGGTCATGGGGGGGTCATAGGGTGGTCTTGGGGGGTCATGGGGGGTCATGGGGGGTCATAGGGGGGTCATGGGGGTCATTGGGGGGTCATGGGAGGGTCATGGGGGTCATGGGGGGTCATTGGGGGGTCATTGGGGGGTCATGGGAGGTCATAGGGGGGTCTTGGGGGGGTCATGGGGGTCAGGGGGGGTCATTGGGGGGTCATTGGGGGGTCATACGGGGGTCTTGGTGGGTCATGGGGAGGTCATTGGGGGTCATGGGGGGTCATTGGGGGTCATGGGGGGTCATTGGGGGAGTCATGGGGGTCATGGGCGGTTCATGGGGGGTCATTAGGGGGGTCATGGGAGGGTCATGGGGGCCATGGGGGGTCATGGGGGGTCATGGGGGGTCATGGGGGGTCATGGGGGGTCATGGGGGGGTCAAGGGGGGTCATGGGGGGTCATAGGGGGGTCATGGGGGGCCATGGGGGGTCATAGGGGGGGTCATGGAGAGGTCATGGGGGTCATGGGGGGGTCATTGGGGGGTCATAGGGGGTCATGGGGGAGTCATGGGGGGGTCCTGGAGGGGTCATGGGGGGTCATAGGGGGGTCTTGGGGGGTCATGGGGGGTCATGGGGGGGTCATGGGGGGGTCATGGGGGGTCATGGGGGGGTCATGTGGGGTCATAGGGGGGTCATGGGGGGGTCATGGGAGGTCATGGGGGGTCATGGGGGGTCATGGGGGGTCATGGGGGGTCATGGGGGGTCATGGGAGGGTCATGGAGGTCATGGGGGGTCATTGGGGGGGTCATTGGGAGGTCATGGGGGGTCATAGGGTGGTCTTGGTTAGTCATGGGGGGTAATTGTGGGGGGTCATGGGTGGGTCATGGGGGGTCATGGGGGGTCATGGGGGGTCATTAGGGGGGTCATGGGGGGTCATAGGGGTCATTGGGGGGGTCATTGGGGGGTCATAGGGGGGTCATTGGGGGTCATGAGGGGTCATGGGGGGTCATGGGGGGGTCATGGGGGTCATAGGGGGGTCATGGGGGGTCATTGGGGGGGTCATGGGAAGGTCATGGGGGGTCATGGGGGTTCATTTGGGGGTCATTGGGGGGTCATGGGGGGTCATAGGGTGGTCTTGGGGGGGTCATGGGGGTCAGGGGGGGTCATTGGGGGGTCATGGGGGTCATGGGGGGTCATGGGGGGTCATAGGGGGGTCTTGAGGGGTCATGGGGAGGTCATTGGGGGGTCATGGGGGGTCCTGGAGGGGTCATGGGGGTCATAGTGGGGTCTTGGGGGGTCATGGGGGGGTCATAGGGGGGTCATGGGGGGTCATGGGGGGATATGGGGGGGTCATGGGGGGGTCATGGGGGGTCATAGGGGGGTCATGGGGGGGTCATGGGGGGTCATGGGCAGGTCATGGGGGGTCATTGGGGGGTCATTGGGGATCATGGGAGGGTCATGGGGGGTCATGGGGGGTCATTGGGGGGGTCATTGGGAGGTCATAGTGGGTCATAGGGGGGTCTTGGTTAGTCATGGGGGGTCATTGGGGGGGTCATGGGTGGGTCATGGGGGGGTCATGGGGGGTCATGGGGGGTCATTAGGGGGGTCATGGGGGGTCATGGGGGGTCATGGGGGTCATAGGGGTCATGGGGGGGGTCATGGGGGGTCATAGGGGGGTCATGGGGGGTCATTGGGGGGGTCATGGGAAGGTCATGGGGGGTCATGGGGGTTCATTTGGGGGTCATTGGGGGGTCATGGGGGGGTCATAGGGTGGTCTTGGGGGGGTCATTGGGGTCAGGGGGTCATTGGGGGGTCATTGGTGGGTCATGGGGGGTCATGGGGGTCATTGGGGGGTCATGGGGGGGTCACGGGGGGTCATGGGGGGTCATGGGGGTCATAGGGGGCTCATAGGGGGGGTCAGGGGGGGTCATGGGGGTCATAGGGGGTCATAGGGGGTCATTGGGGGGTCATGGGAGGGTCATGGGGGGTCATGGGGGGGTCATTTGGGGGGTCATTGGGGGGTCATGGGGGGTCATAGGGGGGTCTTGGGGAGTCATGGGGGGTCATTGGGGGGGTCATGGGGGGTCATTGGGGGGGGTCATGGGTGGGTCATGGGGGGTCATGGGGGGTCATGGGGGTCATTAGGGGGGTCATGGGGGGGTCATTGGGGGGGTAATTGGGGGTCATAGGGGGGTCATGGGGGTCATGGGGGTTCATGGGGGGTCATGGGGGGTCATGGGGGGTCATAGGGGGGTCATGGGGGGTCATTGGGGGGGTCATGGGAGGGTCATGGGGGGTCATGAGGGGTCATTTGGGGGGTCATTGGGGGGTCATGGGGGGTCATAGGGTGGTCTTGGGGGGGTCATGGGGGTCATGGGGGGTCATAGGGGGGTCATGGGGGTCATTGGGGGGTCATGGGAGGGTCATGGGGGTCATGGGGGATCATTGGGGGGGTCATTGGGGGTCATAGGGGGTCATGGGGGTCATTGGGGGGTCATGGGAGGGTCATGGGGGGTCATGGGGGGTCATTGGGGGGTCATTAGGGGGGTCATGGGGGGTCATAGGGGGGTCTTGAGGGGTCATGGGGGGGTCATGGGGGGGTCATAGGGGGGTCTTGAGGGGTCATGGGGAGGTCATTGGGGGGTCATGGGGGGGTCCGGGGGGGTCATGGGGGGGTCATAGGGGGGTCTTGGGGGGTCATGGGGGGTCATAGGGGGGTCATGGGGGGTCATGGGGGGTCATGGGGGGGTCATGGGGGGGTCATGGGGGGTCATAGTGGGGTCATGGGGGGGTCATGGGGGGTCATGGGGGGGTCATGGGGGTCATTGGGGGGTCATTGGGGGGTCATGGGAGGGTCATGGGGGGTCATGGGGGGTCATTGGGGGGTCATTGGGGGGTCATGGGGGGTCATAGGGGGGTCTTGGGGAGTCATGGGGGGTCATTGGGGGGTCATGGGTGGGTCATGGGGGGTCATGGGGGGTCATGGGGGGTCATTAGGGGGGTCATGGGGGGGTCATGGGGGGTCATGGGGGGTCATGGGGGGTCATTGGGGGGTCATTGGGGGGTCATAGGGGGGTCATGGGGGGTCATGGGGGGTCATGGGGGGTCATGGGGGGTCATGGGGGTCATAGGGGGTCATGGGGGGTCATTGGGGGGGTCATGGGAGGGTCATGGGGGTCATGGGGGGTCATTTGGGGGTCATTGGGGGGTCATGGGGGGTCATAGGGTGGTCTTGGGGGGGTCATGGGGGGTCATAGGGGGGTCATGGGGGTCATTGGGGGGTCATGGGAGGGTCATGGGAGGGTCATGGGGGGTCATGGTGGGTCATGGGGGGTCATTGGGGGGGTCATTGGGGGGTCATGGGGGGGTCATAGGGGGGTCTTGGGGGGGTCATGGGGGGTCAGGGGGGGTCATTGGGGGGTCATGGGGGGTCATGGGGGGTCATAGGGGGTCATAGGGGGCCATGGGGGGTCATGGGGGGGTCATGGAGAGGTCATGGGGGTCATGGGGGGTCATTGGTGGGTCATAGGGGGTCATGGGGGAGTCATGGGGAGGTCATTGGGGGGTCATGGGGGGTCATGGGGGGGTCATGGGGGGGTCATAGGGGGGTCATGGGGGGGTCCCGGGGGGTCATGGGGGGGTCCTGGGGGGTCATGGGGGGTCATAGGGGGGTCTTGGGGGGTCATGGGGGGGTCATAGGGGGTCATGGGGGGTCATGGGGGGTCATGGGGGGTCATGGGGGGTCATGGGGGGTCATAGGGGGGTCATGGGGGGGTCATGGGGGGTCATGGGGGGGTCATGGGGGTCATTGGGGGGTCATTGGGGGGTCATGGGAGGGTCATGGGGGGTCATGGGGGGTCATTGGGGGGGTCATTGGGGGGTCATGGGGGGTCATAGGGGGGTCTTGGGGAGTCATGGGGGTCATTGGGGGGGTCATGGGTGGGTCATGGGGGGTCATGGGGGTCATGGGGGGTCATTAGGGGGGTCATGGGGGGGTCATGGGGGGTCATGGGGGGTCATTGGGGGGTCATGGGGGGTCATGGGGGGTCATGGGGGTCATGGGGGGTCATGGGGGGTCATGGGGGGTCATTGGGGGGGTCATGGGAGGGTCATGGGGGGTCATGGTGGGTCATTTGGGGGGTCATTGGGGGGTCATGGGGGGTCATAGGGTGGTCTTGGGGGGGCATGGGGGGTCATGGGGGGTCATAGGGGGGTCATGGGGGTCATTGGGGGGGTCATGGGAGGGTCATGGGGGGTCATGGGGGGTCATGGGGGTCATTGGGGGGGTCATTGGGGGGTCATGGGGGGTCATAGGGGGGTCTTGGGTGGTCATGGGGGGTCACGGGGGGTCATTGGGGGGTCATTGGGGGGTCATACGGGGGTCTTGGTGGGTCATGGGGAGGTCATTGGTGGTCATGGGGGTCATTGGGGGTCATGGGGGGTCATTGGGGGGGTCATGTGGGTCATGGGCGGGTCATGGGGGTCATTACGGGGGTCATGGGAGGGTCATGGGGGGTCATGGGGGGGCCATGGGGGGTCATGGGGGGTCATGGGGGGGTCATGGGGGTCATGGGGGGGTCATGGGGGGTCATGGGGGGTCATGGGGGGTCATAGGGGGGTCATGGGGGGCCATGGGGGGTCATGGGGGGTCATGGAGAGGTCATGGGGTCATGGGGGGTCATAGGGGGGTCATGGGGGGCCATGGGGGGTCATGGGGGGGTCATGGAGAGGTCATGGGGGTCATGGGGGGTCATTGGGGGGTCATAGGGGGTCATGGGGGAGTCATGGGGAGGTCATTGGGGGGTCATGGGGGGTCATGGGGGGTCATGGGGGGTCATAGGAGGGTCTTGAGGGGTCATGGGGAGGTAATTGGGGGGGTCATTGGGGGGTCATACGGGGGTCTTGGTGGGTCATGGGGAGGTCATTGGGGGGTCATGGGGGGGTCATGGGGGTCATTAGGGGGTCATGGGAGGGTCATGGGGGGTCATGGGGGTCATGGGGGGTCATTGGGGGGTCATGGGGGGTCATGGGGGGTCATTGGGGGGTCATAGGGGGGTCATGGGGGGTTATGGGGGGTCATGGGGGGTCATGGGGGGGTCATGGGGGGTCATAGGGGGGTCATGGGGGGTCATTGGGGGGTCATGTTAAGGTCATGGGGGGTCATGATGGTTCATTTGGGGGTCATTGGGGGGTCATGGGGGGTCATAGGGTGGTCTTGGGGGGTCATGGGGGGTCAGGGGGGTCATTGGGGGGTCATTGGTGGGTCATGGGGGGTCATGGGGGTCATTGGGGGGTCATGGGGGGGTCACGGGGGGTCATGGGGGGTCATGGGGGGTCATAGGGGGCTCATGGGAGGGTCATGGGGGGTCATGGGGGGTCATTGGGGGTCATGGGGGGCCATGGTGGGTCATTGGGGGGTCATTGGGGGGTCATGGGAGGGTCATGGGGGGGTCATGGGGGGTCATTGGGGGGGTCATTGGGGGGTCATTGGGGTCATAGGGGGGTCTTGGGGAGTCATGGGGGGTCATTGGGGGGTCATGGGTGGGTCATGGGGGGGTCATGGGGGGTCATGGGGGTCATTGGGGGGGTCATGGGGGGGTCACGGGGGGGTCATGGGGGGTCATGGTGGGGTCATGGGAGGTTATGGGGGGTCATTAGGGGGGTCATTGGGGGGTCATGGGTGGGTCATGGGGGGTCATTGGGGGGTCATGGGAGGGTCATGGGGGGTCATGGGGGGTCATGGGGGGTCATTGGGGGGGTCATGGGGGGGTCATGGGGGGTCATGGGGGGTCATTAGGGGGGTCATGGGGGTCATGAGGGGTCATGGGGGGTCATGGGGGGTCATTGGGGGGTCATTGGGGGGTCATGGGGGGTCATTGGGGGGGTAATTGGGGGTCATGGGGGGTCATAGGGTGGTCTTGGGGGGGTCATGGGGGTCAGGGGGGGTCATTGGGGGGTCATGGGGGTCATGGGGGGTCATGGGGGGTCATAGGGGGGTCTTGAGGGGTCATGGGGAGGTCATTGGGGGGTCATGGGGGGTCCTGGAGGGGTCATGGGGGTCATAGTGGGGTCTTGGGGGGTCATGGGGGGGTCATAGGGGGGTCATGGGGGGTCATGGGGGGATATGGGGGGGTCATGGGGGGGTCATGGGGGGTCATAGGGGGGTCATGGGGGGGTCATGGGGGGTCATGGGCAGGTCATGGGGGGTCATTGGGGGGTCATTGGGGATCATGGGAGGGTCATGGGGGGTCATGGGGGGTCATTGGGGGGGTCATTGGGAGGTCATAGTGGGTCATAGGGGGGTCTTGGTTAGTCATGGGGGGTCATTGGGGGGGTCATGGGTGGGTCATGGGGGGGTCATGGGGGGTCATGGGGGGTCATTAGGGGGGTCATGGGGGGTCATGGGGGGTCATGGGGGTCATAGGGGTCATGGGGGGGGTCATGGGGGGTCATAGGGGGGTCATGGGGGGTCATTGGGGGGGTCATGGGAAGGTCATGGGGGGTCATGGGGGTTCATTTGGGGGTCATTGGGGGGTCATGGGGGGGTCATAGGGTGGTCTTGGGGGGGTCATTGGGGTCAGGGGGTCATTGGGGGGTCATTGGTGGGTCATGGGGGGTCATGGGGGTCATTGGGGGGTCATGGGGGGGTCACGGGGGGTCATGGGGGGTCATGGGGGGTCATAGGGGGCTCATAGGGGGGGTCAGGGGGGGTCATGGGGGTCATAGGGGGTCATAGGGGGTCATTGGGGGGTCATGGGAGGGTCATGGGGGGTCATGGGGGGGTCATTTGGGGGGTCATTGGGGGGTCATGGGGGGTCATAGGGGGGTCTTGGGGAGTCATGGGGGGTCATTGGGGGGGTCATGGGGGGTCATTGGGGGGGGTCATGGGTGGGTCATGGGGGGTCATGGGGGGTCATGGGGGTCATTAGGGGGGTCATGGGGGGGTCATTGGGGGGGTAATTGGGGGTCATAGGGGGGTCATGGGGGTCATGGGGGTTCATGGGGGGTCATGGGGGGTCATGGGGGGTCATAGGGGGGTCATGGGGGGTCATTGGGGGGGTCATGGGAGGGTCATGGGGGGTCATGAGGGGTCATTTGGGGGGTCATTGGGGGGTCATGGGGGGTCATAGGGTGGTCTTGGGGGGGTCATGGGGGTCATGGGGGGTCATAGGGGGGTCATGGGGGTCATTGGGGGGTCATGGGAGGGTCATGGGGGTCATGGGGGATCATTGGGGGGGTCATTGGGGGTCATAGGGGGTCATGGGGGTCATTGGGGGGTCATGGGAGGGTCATGGGGGGTCATGGGGGGTCATTGGGGGGTCATTAGGGGGTCATGGGGGGTCATAGGGGGGTCTTGAGGGGTCATGGGGGGGTCATGGGGGGGTCATAGGGGGGTCTTGAGGGGTCATGGGGAGGTCATTGGGGGGTCATGGGGGGGTCCGGGGGGGTCATGGGGGGGTCATAGGGGGGTCTTGGGGGGTCATGGGGGGTCATAGGGGGGTCATGGGGGGTCATGGGGGGTCATGGGGGGGTCATGGGGGGGTCATGGGGGGTCATAGGGGGGTCATGGGGGGGTCATGGGGGGTCATGGGGGGGTCATGGGGGTCATTGGGGGGTCATTGGGGGGTCATGGGAGGGTCATGGGGGGTCATGGGGGGTCATTGGGGGGTCATTGGGGGGTCATGGGGGGTCATAGGGGGGTCTTGGGGAGTCATGGGGGGTCATTGGGGGGTCATGGGTGGGTCATGGGGGGTCATGGGGGGTCATGGGGGGTCATTAGGGGGGTCATGGGGGGGTCATGGGGGGT
The DNA here is from genome assembly GCA_039081455.1 of Macrobrachium rosenbergii. Lineage (NCBI taxonomy): Eukaryota > Metazoa > Arthropoda > Malacostraca > Decapoda > Palaemonidae > Macrobrachium > Macrobrachium rosenbergii. Next base: position 7,609 of record JANJGK010007273.1, on the reverse strand, counting down.
CATGGGGGGTCATGGGGGGTCATTGGGGGGTCATTGGGGGGTCATAGGGGGGTCATGGGGGGTCATGGGGGGTCATGGGGGGTCATGGGGGGTCATGGGGGTCATAGGGGGTCATGGGGGGTCATTGGGGGGGTCATGGGAGGGTCATGGGGGTCATGGGGGGTCATTTGGGGGTCATTGGGGGGTCATGGGGGGTCATAGGGTGGTCTTGGGGGGGTCATGGGGGGTCATAGGGGGGTCATGGGGGTCATTGGGGGGTCATGGGAGGGTCATGGGAGGGTCATGGGGGGTCATGGTGGGTCATGGGGGGTCATTGGGGGGGTCATTGGGGGGTCATGGGGGGGTCATAGGGGGGTCTTGGGGGGGTCATGGGGGGTCAGGGGGGGTCATTGGGGGGTCATGGGGGGTCATGGGGGGTCATAGGGGGTCATAGGGGGCCATGGGGGGTCATGGGGGGGTCATGGAGAGGTCATGGGGGTCATGGGGGGTCATTGGTGGGTCATAGGGGGTCATGGGGGAGTCATGGGGAGGTCATTGGGGGGTCATGGGGGGTCATGGGGGGGGTCATGGGGGGGTCATAGGGGGGTCATGGGGGGGTCCCGGGGGGTCATGGGGGGTCCTGGGGGGTCATGGGGGGTCATAGGGGGGTCTTGGGGGGTCATGGGGGGGTCATAGGGGGTCATGGGGGGTCATGGGGGGTCATGGGGGGTCATGGGGGGTCATGGGGGGTCATGGGGGGTCATAGGGGGGTCATGGGGGGGTCATGGGGGGTCATGGGGGGGTCATGGGGGTCATTGGGGGGTCATTGGGGGGTCATGGGAGGGTCATGGGGGGTCATGGGGGGTCATTGGGGGGGTCATTGGGGGGTCATGGGGGGTCATAGGGGGGTCTTGGGGAGTCATGGGGGTCATTGGGGGGGTCATGGGTGGGTCATGGGGGGTCATGGGGGTCATGGGGGGTCATTAGGGGGGTCATGGGGGGGTCATGGGGGGTCATGGGGGGTCATTGGGGGGTCATGGGGGGTCATGGGGGGTCATGGGGGTCATGGGGGGTCATGGGGGGTCATGGGGGGTCATTGGGGGGGTCATGGGAGGGTCATGGGGGGTCATGGTGGGTCATTTGGGGGGTCATTGGGGGGTCATGGGGGGTCATAGGGTGGTCTTGGGGGGGTCATGGGGGGTCATGGGGGGTCATAGGGGGGTCATGGGGGTCATTGGGGGGGTCATGGGAGGGTCATGGGGGGTCATGGGGGGTCATGGGGGTCATTGGGGGGGTCATTGGGGGGTCATGGGGGGTCATAGGGGGGTCTTGGGTGGTCATGGGGGGTCACGGGGGGTCATTGGGGGGTCATTGGGGGGTCATACGGGGGTCTTGGTGGGTCATGGGGAGGTCATTGGTGGTCATGGGGGTCATTGGGGGTCATGGGGGGTCATTGGGGGGGTCATGTGGGTCATGGGCGGGTCATGGGGGTCATTACGGGGGTCATGGGAGGGTCATGGGGGGTCATGGGGGGGCCATGGGGGGTCATGGGGGGTCATGGGGGGGTCATGGGGGTCATGGGGGGGTCATGGGGGGTCATGGGGGGTCATGGGGGGTCATAGGGGGGTCATGGGGGGCCATGGGGGGTCATGGGGGGTCATGGAGAGGTCATGGGGTCATGGGGGGTCATAGGGGGGTCATGGGGGGCCATGGGGGGTCATGGGGGGGTCATGGAGAGGTCATGGGGGTCATGGGGGGTCATTGGGGGGTCATAGGGGGTCATGGGGGAGTCATGGGGAGGTCATTGGGGGGTCATGGGGGGTCATGGGGGGTCATGGGGGGTCATAGGAGGGTCTTGAGGGGTCATGGGGAGGTAATTGGGGGGGTCATTGGGGGGTCATACGGGGGTCTTGGTGGGTCATGGGGAGGTCATTGGGGGGTCATGGGGGGGTCATGGGGGTCATTAGGGGGGTCATGGGAGGGTCATGGGGGGTCATGGGGGTCATGGGGGGTCATTGGGGGGTCATGGGGGGTCATGGGGGGTCATTGGGGGGTCATAGGGGGGTCATGGGGGGTTATGGGGGGTCATGGGGGGTCATGGGGGGTCATGGGGGGTCATAGGGGGGTCATGGGGGGTCATTGGGGGGTCATGTTAAGGTCATGGGGGGTCATGATGGTTCATTTGGGGGTCATTGGGGGGTCATGGGGGGTCATAGGGTGGTCTTGGGGGGTCATGGGGGGTCAGGGGGGTCATTGGGGGGTCATTGGTGGGTCATGGGGGGTCATGGGGGTCATTGGGGGGTCATGGGGGGGTCACGGGGGGTCATGGGGGGTCATGGGGGGTCATAGGGGGCTCATGGGAGGGTCATGGGGGGTCATGGGGGGTCATTGGGGGTCATGGGGGGCCATGGTGGGTCATTGGGGGGTCATTGGGGGGTCATGGGAGGGTCATGGGGGGGTCATGGGGGGTCATTGGGGGGGTCATTGGGGGGTCATTGGGGTCATAGGGGGGTCTTGGGGAGTCATGGGGGGTCATTGGGGGGTCATGGGTGGGTCATGGGGGGGTCATGGGGGGTCATGGGGGTCATTGGGGGGGTCATGGGGGGGTCACGGGGGGGTCATGGGGGGTCATGGTGGGGTCATGGGAGGTTATGGGGGGTCATTAGGGGGGTCATTGGGGGGTCATGGGTGGGTCATGGGGGGTCATTGGGGGGTCATGGGAGGGTCATGGGGGGTCATGGGGGGTCATGGGGGGTCATTGGGGGGGTCATGGGGGGGTCATGGGGGGTCATGGGGGGTCATTAGGGGGGTCATGGGGGTCATGAGGGGTCATGGGGGGTCATGGGGGGTCATTGGGGGGGTCATTGGGGGGTCATGGGGGGTCATTGGGGGGTAATTGGGGGTCATGGGGGGTCATAGGGGGGTCTTGGGGGGGTCAGGGGGGGTCAGGGGGGTCATTGGGGGGTCATTGGGTGGTCATACGGGGGTCTTGGTGGGTCATGGGGAGGTCATTGGGGGGTCATGGGGGGTCATGGGGGGTCATTGGGGGGGTCATTGGGGGGTCATAGGGGGGTCATGGGGGGTCATGGGGGGTCATGGGGGTCATTGGGGGGGTCATGGGGGGGTCACGGGGGGGTCATGGGGGGTCATGGGGGGTCATGGGAGGTCATGGGGGGTCATTAGGGGGGTCATGGGGGGGTCATGAGGGGTCATACGGGGGTCTTGGTGGGTCATGGGGAGGTCATTGGGGGTCATGGGGGGTCATTGGGGGTCATGGGGGGTCATTGGGGGGGTCATGTGGGTCATGGGCGGGTCATGGGGGGTCATTACGGGGGTCATGGGAGGGTCATGGGGGGTCATGGGGGGGCCATGGGGGGTCATGGGGGGGTCATGGGGGGGTCATGGGGGGTCATGGGGGGGTCATGGGGGGTCATGGGGGGTTATGGGGGGGTCATGGGGGGTCATAGGGGGGTCATGGGGGGCCATGGGGGGTCATGGGGGGGTCATGGAGAGGTCATGGGGGTCATGGGGGGTCATTGGGGGGTCATAGGGGGTCATGGGGGAGTCATGGGGAGGTCATTGGGGGGTCATGGGGGGTCATGGGGGGGTCATGGGGGGGTCATAGGGGGGTCTTGAGGGGTCATGGGGAGGTAATTGGGGGGTCATGGGGGGTCCTGGGGGGGTCATGGGGGGTCATAGGGGGGTCTTGGGGGGTCATGGGGGGTCATAGGGGGGTCATGGGGGGGTCATGGGGGGTCATGGGGGGTCATAGGGGGGTCATGGGGGGTCATGGGGGTCATGGGGGGGTCATGGGGGGTCATTGGGGTCATTGGGGTGTCATGGGAGGGTCATGGGGGGTCATGGGGGGTCATTGGGGGGTCATTTGGGGGTCATGGGGGGTCATAGGGGGGTCTTGGGGAGTCATGGGGGGGTCATTGGGGGGGTCATGGGTGGGTCATGGGGGGTCATGGGGGGTCATGGGGGGTCATTTGGGGGGTCATGGGGGGGTATTGGGGGTCATGGGGGGTCATGGGGGGTCATGGGGGGTAATTGGGGGGTCATTGGGGGTCATAGGGGGTCATGGGGGGTCATGAAGGGTCATGGGGGGTCATTGGGGGTTCATGGGAAATTCATGGGGGGTCATGGGGGGTCATTTGGGGGGTCATTGGGGGGTCATGGGGGTCATAGGGTGGTCTTGGGGGGTCATGGGGGGTCAGGGGAGGTCATTGGGGGGGTCATTGGTGGGTCATGGGGGGTCATGGGGGTCATTGGGGGGGTCATGGGGGGTCACGGGGGGTCATGGGGGGTCATGGGGGGGTCATGGGGGGCCATGGGGGGTCATTGGGGGGTCATTGGGGGTCATAGGGGGGTCATGGGGGGTCATGGGGGGTCATGGGGGGGTCATGGGGGGTCATAGGGGGGTCATGGGGGGTCATTGGGGGGTCATGGGAAGGTCATGGGGGGTCATGGGGGGTCATTTGGGGGGTCATTGGGGGGTCATGGGGGGGTCATAGGGTGGTCTTGGGGGGTCATGGTGGGTCAGGGGGGGTCATTGGGGGGGTCATTGGTGGGTCATGGGAAGGTCATGGGGGTCATGGGGGGTCATTTGGGGGGTCATTGGGGGGTCATGGGGGGGTCATAGGGTGGTCTTGGGGGGGTCATGGGGGGTCATGGGGGTCATTGGGGGGGTCATTGGTGGGTCATGGGAAGGTCATGGGGGGTCATGGGGGGTCATTTGGGGGGTCATTGGGGGGTCATGGGGGGGTCATAGGGTGGTCTTGGGGGGGTCATGGGGGGTCATGGGGGTCATTGGGGGGGTCATTGGTGGGTCATGGGGGGTCATGGGGGTCATTGGGGGGGTCATGGGGGGGTCACGGGGGGTCATGGTGGGTCATGGGGGGGTCATGGGGGGCCATGGGGGTCATTGGGGGGGTCATTGGGGGGTCATAGGGGGTCATGGGGGATCATGGGGGGTCATGGGGGGTCATGGGGGGTCATAGGGGGTCATGGGGGGTCATTGGGGGGTCATGTGAAGGTCATGGGGGGTCATGGGGGGTCATTTGGGGGGTCATTGGGGGGTCATGGGGGAGTCATAGGGTGGTCTTAGGGGGTCATGGGGGTCATGGGGGTCATTGGGGGGGTCATGGGGGGTCATGGGGGGTCATGGGGGGTCATGGGGGGGTCATGGGGGGCCATGGGGGGTCATTGGGGGGTCATTGGGGGGTCATAGGGGGGTCATGGGGGGTCATGGGGGTCATGGGGGGTCATGGGGGGGTCATGGGGGGTCATAGGGGGGTCATGGGGGGTCATTGGCGGGTCATGGGAAGGTCATTGGGGGGTCATGGGGGGTCATTGGGGGGGGTAATTGGGGGTCATGGGGGGGTCATAGGGGGGTCTTGGGTGGGTCATGGGGGGTCAGGGGGGGTCATTGGGGGGTCATTGGGGGTCATACGGGGGTCTTGGTGGGTCATGGGGAGGTCATTGGGGGGTCATGGGGGGTCATGGGGGGTCATTAGGGGGGTCATGGGAGGGTCATGGGGGGTCATGGGGGGGTCATGGGGGGTCATTGGGGGGTCATGGGGGGTCATGGGGGGTCATGGGGGGTCGTGGGGGCTCATGGGGCGGTCATGGGGGGGTCATGGGGGTCATAGGGGGGTCATGGGGGTCATTGGGGGGTCATGGGAGGGTCATGGGGGGTCATGGGGGGTCATTGGGGGGTCATTGGGGGGTCTTGGGGGGTCATAGGGGGGTCTTGGGGGGTCATGGGGGTCAGGGGGGTTCATTGGGGGGTCATTGGGGGGTCATACGGGGTCTTGGTGGGTCATGGGGAGGTCATTGGGGGTCATGGGGGGTCATTGGGGTCATGGGGTGTCATTGGGGGGTCATGGGGGGGGTCATTGGGGGGGTCATGTGGGTCATGGGCGGGTCATGGGGGTCATTACGGGGGTCATGGGAGGGTCATGGGGGGTCATGGGGGGGCCATGGGGGGTCATGGGGGGTCATGGGGGGGTCATGGGGGTCATGGGGGGGTCATGGGGGGTCATGGGGGGTCATGGGGGGTCATAGGGGGGTCATGGGGGGCCATGGGGGGTCATGGGGGGTCATGGAGAGGTCATGGGGTCATGGGGGGTCATAGGGGGGTCATGGGGGGCCATGGGGGGTCATGGGGGGGTCATGGAGAGGTCATGGGGGTCATGGGGGGTCATTGGGGGGTCATAGGGGGTCATGGGGGAGTCATGGGGAGGTCATTGGGGGGTCATGGAGGGTCATGGGGGGTCATGGGGGGGTCATAGGAGGGTCTTGAGGGGTCATGGGGAGGTAATTGGGGGGGTCATGGGGGGGTCATACGGGGGTCTTGGTGGGTCATGGGGAGGTCATTGGGGGGTCATGGGGGGGTCATGGGGGTCATTAGGGGGGTCATGGGAGGGTCATGGGGGGTCATGGGGGTCATGGGGGGTCATTGGGGGGTCATGGGGGGTCATGGGGGGTCATTGGGGGGTCATAGGGGGGTCATGGGGGGTTATGGGGGGTCATGGGGGGTCATGGGGGGGTCATGGGGGGTCATAGGGGGGTCATGGGGGGTCATTGGGGGGTCATGTTAAGGTCATGGGGGGTCATGATGGTTCATTTGGGGGTCATTGGGGGGTCATGGGGGGTCATAGGGTGGTCTTGGGGGGTCATGGGGGGTCAGGGGGGGTCATTGGGGGGTCATTGGTGGGTCATGGGGGGTCATGGGGGTCATTGGGGGGTCATGGGGGGGTCACGGGGGGTCATGGGGGGTCATGGGGGGTCATAGGGGGCTCATGGGAGGGTCATGGGGGGTCATGGGGGGTCATTGGGGGTCATGGGGGGCCATGGTGGGTCATTGGGGGGTCATTGGGGGGTCATGGGAGGGTCATGGGGGGGTCATGGGGGGTCATTGGGGGGGTCATTGGGGGGTCATTGGGGTCATAGGGGGGTCTTGGGGAGTCATGGGGGGTCATTGGGGGGTCATGGGTGGGTCATGGGGGGGTCATGGGGGGTCATGGGGGTCATTGGGGGGTCATGGGGGGGTCACGGGGGGGTCATGGGGGGTCATGGTGGGGTCATGGGAGGTTATGGGGGGTCATTAGGGGGGTCATTGGGGGGTCATGGGTGGGTCATGGGGGGTCATTGGGGGGTCATGGGAGGGTCATGGGGGGTCATGGGGGGTCATGGGGGGTCATTGGGGGGGTCATGGGGGGGTCATGGGGGGTCATGGGGGGTCATTAGGGGGGTCATGGGGGTCATGAGGGGTCATGGGGGGTCATGGGGGGTCATTGGGGGGGTCATTGGGGGGTCATGGGGGGTCATTGGGGGGGTAATTGGGGGTCATGGGGGGTCATAGGGGGGTCTTGGGGGGGTCAGGGGGGTCAGGGGGGTCATTGGGGGGTCATTGGGTGGTCATACGGGGGTCTTGGTGGGTCATGGGGAGGTCATTGGGGGGTCATGGGGGGTCATGGGGGGTCATTGGGGGGGTCATTGGGGGGTCATAGGGGGGTCATGGGGGGTCATGGGGGGTCATGGGGGTCATTGGGGGGGTCATGGGGGGGTCACGGGGGGGTCATGGGGGGTCATGGGGGGTCATGGGAGGTCATGGGGGGTCATTAGG
>JANJGK010007272.1:25000-27500 GCA_039081455.1 Macrobrachium rosenbergii | reverse complement strand
TAATGTATGTTTTGGTTTTTGAAGGATCTTTGATACCAAAAGTGATTGAGCATCAGTTCTCAGCAATACAAAACCTTATTTTTCCTCGTCACCTTTTATATATCTGTTTATTCATTTATTTAAGATTTTCGCTAATTCCTGAACAGTTAGTGTACCTAAAGTCATTCCAAGGAATGGGAACTACTTAAGGACATAATCAACTATCCTTTGTCCTCAGGTAATTAGACGGATTATACATCGAAAACCTGCACTCGTTACTTATCCATATTTGACTATCAAAATCCTCTATTGCCATTCGTAACGAAAGGTTTTTTCTAGCAAAAAACGAGCCCACAAGTGGAGTTATGATTTTAAACTAGCGCCAGACCATCAGAGCTCATCGACGACCTTACTATCTTTTCACTCATCCAAGATCACATATGGTTAATCGCAACTGACCTTCATAATATAAAGTGCTCAGAGACGGAATGTTGACCACTAAATTCCTTATCATTTCCCAGGCAACAAAATTTAAAAACTGCTGTATTTATTTATAGGTTTTCACACCACATCAAATCTTGAATGGATAAAAGAAATACTGAAAGTCAAATCCTTATCTAAAAGGAACTTGTTATTGAAATCAACGCAAGACGAAAAGAAAATAACCAAATAATTTTAAAAATAGGGACAAAGGCCCAACTGAAAATGAAACCGGACAGTCGAAAAGGAAAATGCGAAAGTTTCCTTTGCTTTTATCAAAACACCACTTAATCCGTTTCTGTTTGGGGCTTCATTTATAATTCTATTGCATAAAAGGTTCTCTCTCTCTCTCTCTCTCTCTCTCTCTCTCTCTCTCTCTCTCTCTCTCTCTCTCTCTCTCTCTCTCTCTCTCTCTCGTGTGTCAACAACACTTTCGAGGCGTAATTGTTTTGTGAAACTGCACATTTCAATGTGTTTCCATTAAACTTTATTCATTGTGAATAATTGCTTCATCATCTGAATTCTAACGGCAGAGAGAGAGAGAGAGAGAGAGAGTAGAGAGAGAGAGAGAGAGAGAGAGAGAGAGAGGGAGAGAGAGAGGAATAAAGCTAGGTATTTGTTGGGCAATCCGTGCTCAAAAATTCCTTGGTTGAATTGATTTCTCTGGATATGCACTAACAGGATTGCCTACAAAAGTAACAGAAGGGGTCGTAAACACCAGCGTCCTGAGAGAGGAGGACGAGGCGACGGTGTTAAAGTTATATTCGTACTTTTAGATTTTTTGTTTTTATTTTAGACGTTTTTTTTTTTTACTTGAATTATGTTACCTATTTTATGATGTATCATTATAAAGGAATTTGGTTTAGTCTGATATGTCTCCTTGGCTGAGACCTATTCAGACTTATATAGAAGGTCAGAGGTCTCACTCCTACTTTTCAGCCCTACTTGGCTTCTCCTTAATTCTACCTGCCGTTGTAGTATATATTTTAACCTGATTTTATGATATTTGCACATGTTCTTTTTATCATTCTGTAGGTAACTGGTGCCTATATTAAAAAAAAAACTCTTAATTGAAAACTCGAATGCAATCAAATAAATCCATGGAGGGGCCACCTAATAGCATTTTTTATTTTCAACACTCGACATATTTACATTAATTCGAGTTGTTTCAGTTCCAGTTAGCCAAGCATGGCGTTGGGGAATTCGATTTGCGCAATTTTGATTATCATTATCAAATGAAAACTGAAGTTGGAGTCAAAAGTGTTTTCGACATATTCAAAGTTCCAAATGAAATTAGCAATGCTCGCAGTAGAAAACAGATATTTCAGTGATATGAACTGGAATTTAGATTCAGACGCAGGAGAAGATTTGATGTACCTACGGATTTGCAAAGAACATATAAAAAGAAGATAGAGTTATTCAGTGAAGGTCCTCTTTGTTGCATTATTTTTCTCTCCTTGAGTTTCATAAAGATGTGGTCTCGTATCATCTGTTAGTAAGTATGATAAGGAATTGGCATTTTTCAGTTATTATGTTTTTTTTTATGATTAACGTTTAAAGATATGAAAAGGAAATTGTTCGTAATAATAATACTCAATAGCTCTACTTGGAAATTATAAGGTCTCGGTTCTAGATTTACAGATGCTGAAAATAATGAATTTAACATTTGTTATTCATTGATATAAATTACTAATAAAATATACCACCTAATTTTATCTTTAGTAAAGAAATTCGTTCACGTAAATAGAAACCATATAATGACCATAATTACACACACACCCACACACACACACACACACACACACACACACACAAATATATATATATATATATATATATATATATATATATATATATATATATATATATATATATATATATATATATATATATATATATATATATATATATATATATATATATATATATATATATATATGGTTTTCCACGCTGCTGTCTCATTTATTTCCTTAATAACTCAGAAAATATTAGGAGTGATTAAGGAGGAAAGGCAGACTGATTTAGGAGTAGCACAGACCTT
>JANJGK010007272.1:0-20000 GCA_039081455.1 Macrobrachium rosenbergii | reverse complement strand
CTATTTCCTTTGAATTTCCATGCACACTACATCTTGACGTAAAGCAATTACCACTGCTGTCAAATACGAAGTCTCTGGGCTGGATATTACTGGCAACTCATTCCCACTTGTCATCTTGGGCATTTCACTTTCTCTGCCTCAGTTTTATCCTCTGTTATTATTTGGAGGTGCCAGATTTTCATCATTCTCGCTGTTGGATGCTTTGTCATCAATGTTTCTTGTACCAGGATTGTAAATATCCATTTCGTTTCCTTCTGAATCTAATTCATGTCCGTATCTAGAAAATTAATCGAGAAGATCCATAAAGTATTTCTTATCACTGAAGTCTCTTCTCTCAATCTGCCGGTGGTCAAGGCGATGTCCTGTGCTCGTCTTACAATTTAGGGAAACGCTGCATTTATGTGAATTTACTGTATGACAACTGTCAGAATGTTTCCATATCAAGAAATAAGAGGCCAGTATCTTAAATACTAGTCTTTCACATACAATGAAAATACATGTGTATTCTCTAAGATACACTCGGATTCTGGGGCTGTTGAATAAATGCATCGTATATGATACAGCCGTATTCAGAGGGTTAAAGATGCTTGCATACTACCTGTTCTTTTATTCTAATTTTCTCTCCCAATCCCTTGTCAGAATATCTCATTATTTTCTCTCTTTCTTGTATTTGTACCTCTTCCCCATCTCTTTCCCAAAATCTGAGCCCCCTTCCCTTCCCTATTTCTATCATTTATTTGTATGGTGCACATCTATATTTCTCAGCTGTTTCCTGCTTTTATCCTCTCTTAACTCTCTGTTTTTTAATACCCTCATGTCCTTACCAGCACATTGCTTCCTATTGCCTCTATCACTCATTCTCTTATTCTCCTTAAACCTGGTAGTTTCTCCCCGACTTACCCCTTTTTCTCTTGTAGATTGCAAAAAACGCAAAAAAGCCAATGTTGCTCAGATAATACAATGGACGATGTCCTTCCTCATGATCCAAGGATAAGTCTTATTACTGTCGAGCAACTTGAATTTTCAAATTAGTTGGTTGAAGTTGTGTTTTCCCAGGTTTGCCACCAGTAGCCAATAACAATTATTTTTATTTCTCTGTGGCTTCACGATATCTGCTCTCTCTCTCTCTCTCTCTCTCTCTCTCTCTCTCTCTCTCTCTCTCTCTCTCTCTCTCTCTCTCTCTCTCTCTCTCTCATTCAACAAGCGTCTGGCACAGATAAACGATTGATGGTATATTTTCTTTTAGCGAAAAAAAATCATTCGTCTTCATGTTGCTTCACTTCTGCTTGCCAAATACCGACGGCAGTGGACAGTAGAGAGATAAAGTGAAAGAGATTCTTTTTCTCTCCAGTATGGCAGATATCATTACAGAAAAGACAAAACCCTACGGCAAATCATGTACGAGTTATTTGCGAGGAGTTTTCAACAGAATGATGTAGATAATTACCATTTACTAGGTAGTTTAATATTCCTTATTAGAGGCAAAATGTCATGTATGCACACTTATCACACTCTAGGACTCTCCAAAAACTATTTTTTTTTTTTAAATAACTCAAACAATGATATTTTAAAAGTAACTCAGACAATAATACATAAAAGTAACGGGTAAAATATAGGCTTCATTTAATTTTTTTTATTTGTTGAATCTGTAAATCATCTGAGGATTAACTCAATTATAAATTTTACATATTTATTTAATTTTCAATCATTCATGGACACTATTAATCATTATTTATTTATTTGCTTATTTATTTCTTTATTAATATATTCATCGTTTTATATGCCAACCCTTTTCTGTTCCAAGTGTTACAAGACCTGACATTCAGTTTTCAGTCAGGAAAATAAATCACTAATGTCTCATTGTATATATTTCTTTGTTGGTTTCTTCATCTTCATTCTTTATTTACATCTAAGTTTCACTATACCACTACTATTGGGAATCTTTTTATATGCATTTTCGTACTGAACAATAAAAGAGACAGTATTTGAAGTAATAAATTAAAGAGAAACAATACTTGCTTTGAAATACATAGAAATAATATCCACATGAAAACCTGAATAAAAATTCACGCTAAAAATCTACACATCTGCACTTCAGATTATGGAAAGCTTATGTTCATCAAGAGTCAAAGCCAGAAAAAATATTTCGACAAAATTAATTAAACATCACTCGATCGTGTATGCGTGTGTGTAAGAGAGAGAGAGAGAGAGAGAGAGAGAGAGAGAGAGAGAGAGAGAGAGAGAGAGAGAGAGAGAGAGTGACTAGGAAGTAGGAGAACAACACTGTCAAATAGAAATAGTTCCGGAGTATTGGGAGATTTCCGTGTGTTTTGCTGTACTTAATCAGTAGCATCATCCAGTATTTATCATGGCAACCTGAAGTTTCCTTTTAGATACGACAACATTGTGCAAGACTTGAAGAAGCCTAGTTTGGCCCATTTGGGTTACTTAGCCTACATGAAGCAAAAAAATATCTTCAGTTCATATTTTTCTTATACAGGCTTATTTTCAAAATCACTTGTTACCAGTCAATCACTTCGTGTCTTTGTAATTCTTTGTTTTTATTTCCTAAATCACTTATTTAGAACGGTATCGAATGAACTCTGAACGCATTTTCTTGCATCTTTTGACATCTTGGGTAAATCTTTATACTAACTCAGTTCCAGATGGAAACCGTTGTAACATTTCCTGGATGGATACTTTTCATAATTAACCTATTAACTTTACTTGTATGTGGGTTTGCTTGTCCATGCATAATAGAGTGATGAATGTTTAGATTCAGGCAGATAGATGGAGTGATATATAGATAAACTCTGAGTAATTTTCTTCTATGGCGTTTAAAAAATGTCAGAAAACTTGCCCACTGGTGAAGCCTTAAAAGTTACTACAATTTTACTGGATTGAAGCAAAAAACTAATTGCAAAAAGCCTCCAAGATGTCGCTCGTGTCCGCATCCTAAGTCAAGGCGAGAGTGCAAGAACACTGAAACAAAAAGACCTCGGTGGCTGAGGAAAACCAAAAGGATTCCTTGTTCGTTCAGGTGGCCATTCCTCCTTTAGGAGTCAAGCTACGGTAAAACAAAGAAAAAAAAAAAAAAGGTGAGTGAAACCTAAATGAACAAGGAAAAAATGCGCCGAATTTTCTTCGGCGTAATCGAGTTTTCTGTATAGAGTAAAATGCTGTGTGAAACTCTCAGTCACGTGGTGGCCTGTGTTGTTGGGTACTCATAGCGGTAGCAAAAGTAAGATTATAGCTAAATTTAACCTTGAATAAAATAAAAACTACAGAGGCTAGAGGGCTGCAATTGGGTAAATTTCATGACGGGGCGTTGGATGATCAACATACCAATTTGCGACCCTCTAGCCTCAGTAGTTTCTAAGATCTGAGGGAGGAGAGAAAAAGTTCGAACAGAAAGATGCAGACAGAAAAAGTGCAGATGGACAGACAAAGCCGTTACAACATTTTTCTTGTGAAGAAAACTAAAAATTACGAAAAAAAATAGTGTAATCCATATTTAATGCATCTTGGGAAATTTAAGCGAGATAGAAAAAGATGCCAATCTTTATTATTTGTATGCTCTCGTTTTGTCTTGTGTGGCTCTATGGACCGTCGCCTTCTTAGTCTTGCATCCAACAGCTGCTGATCGTGTGTACAAATATTCACTACTTTTTTTTGGTAACTCTTCCCCTTTCTGTTTTGCGGATTTCTTAGCATTTCAGCTTCCTATCATGTTAGTTCTCATTGACTGCGAGCACATGTAATATAAGATAATATTATACTTGCAATAAAGTAAAAGACACATAAAGGGAAATTCATCTCTAAAAATGTGTATATAACAAGAAGAAATATACAAAATCCCCTAATAGGACTTTATCTCCTATTATCAAGGACAACCTGATTTTTCGTTGGAGTTTTATCGAGATAATAATAATAATAATAATAATAATAATAATAATAATAATAATAATAATAATAATAATAATAAGAAGAAGAAGAAGAAGAAGAAGAAGAAGAAGAAGAAGAAGAAGAAGAAGAAGAAGAAGTTAGGAGACCTTCTCTGAAGGCAGTAGTCATGCATAAAATAGCTGTTTCTGGGGCATTTAATTTGTATGCAGTCCTCTACGCGTCTTTTACCCAACTTTTCATCAGCGTGTAGCTGCTCTATTAGGTTTCCCTTGGTATTTTATAGATGTTTTGCGTTGATGGTTTTATTTCCTCTGATTTTTCGACTCGCAATATGCGGTCATCAGCGGAGGGTAACAGCAATTTAAAAATAGAAATGAAGCTGGGAACAAGGTTTCATAAAAAAAGGTGGAAGGAGGAAGACACAAGGAGAAGTCGTTCTTCTTGAAGGTCGTGCTCTAATGATTTATTATTATTATTATTATTATTATTATTATTATTATTATTATTATTATTATTATTATTATTATTAGATGAAAACTATACACATGGAACAAGCCACAGGAGCCAATGACTTGAAATTCAAGCTTACCAAGAATGTTCGTTTCAAACCCCCACCGCAGACTCCACTCCTGGACTGGATAACATGATAATGCCTTATTACGAGAAAGAGAGCAGAAAATGGCAATGCCAACTCTCCATCTTCATTCTTTCTCATTACCGTTTCCTTTTCCAGGCCTTTACAAATAATCTCTGTGGAAAAACACCAAAGCTTTTTCGTATTTTGATTACCTAACTGGGGCTGTTCAAGAGCTGTGCATTTTGACTTATTTTCTTTTACCGCTGAGCCCTGACGATCGATTTGCGCATTCATAGTTACTGGAATAGCATCACGTCTTATGCAGCTTTTCCTAAAAGTATTATGAATATAATATCACATGACGATACTCTTCATTATTATATTATGGAATTTATATTTATGCAAGCCCAGTGGAGGAATTAGTGTCCAGTCTTTCATAATTCGAAAAAAAAAGTTTAATTCAAATTAAATAATACTGCATCAGTTACAATCAGAGGTACTTTATTCCTCACACCGTTGGACTGTGGAACAGCCTCCCAGAGGATGTCGTGCAACTGAAACTTCAGAAGTACAAGCGAAAATGCAATGCATTGCTATCCTGGTGTTATACTCCTTGCATTTGGATACATTTTTATCCATTTATAATTTTATTAATTTATTTTTTCTGTTTTAATAAATGGGATCTCTTCTTTCTGTATTTCCCTTTGCCTCCTCTTACTTCTTCCTAATGAGCACCATATTCTTTGGAAGCTTCAATTCCAAGTCAATGGCCCCGTGGGCTTGTTCCATACGAATAGGGTTCATCTTGTGAATAATAATAATAAATACTGAAAGAAATAGTTTACCAAATTAGGCCCCTAACCAGAATAACTGAATTGGTGCTTTCGAATGCTCTCCACAGAATTTTAATAATTTCTTGTTTTCTGCTTTTAAGATGACTACCGTTTACACTCCCCGCAACATAATTGCTGAAGTTTATTATTGTGTCATTACAAGTAATTTATTTTTGCTGTTAAGTATTCACTAGAGTGGCATGGGCTAATTTCGTAGTGAGGTTAGGCCCGTGTGTTATTATGTAAGAATGTTATGATGCGTAGTAGGTGTCTGACGCAATATCTTTGAATATAGAGTTACAGAATAAAGTTTTGTTACCTAGGATTTTTTTTTTTTGGGGGGGGGGTTTACTTAGTATATCAGTCGGAATCTGTCTGATGTGTTACAGGTTTGGGTAAATCAGCTAGGGTTTAGGATAGGATTAGGAAGACTTTAATATAACTTCCAAATTTGAATTTTTCAGTTCTCTTTTAGAATAAGAGGGCTACGCTTTTGGTAATTGTAGTTATGATCATAGGAACGATTGCCAGTATGCCAATTGCTATTTAGCTGAGAGTTGAGCAGGTATCGACAGTATTTGCTAACCAGGGTAAAACCTGGATGACTTTATGAGATATTTTACCTCTCAGATGTTTAGAGTTGCCTTTAATGAATTCAGTATATTGGTAGGGTTCTCAGAAAATTTTTACTGGGAAGAATTTGTATGGGTAGTATTTTAAAGTTAGTGTACCTGATAGAGGGTTGATTGTGGAAATTCCAGTTAGTAACTAGGAATTGTTTCATAGTTTTTATCATATGACCTTTTCCTTAGTGGTTTTAAGGTTCAGCAATAGTATGGCATAGTGAGCAGACTAGGTACCTTTTCGGGTTGACTGTCGACATGACCAACTTACGTTATACACCACTTCCACACAGCAGCACCTGATGAAAGACTTCTAAGAGCCTCAGCTGATACAAGTTAGATATGAGGGCCATCGCCTGCAGGTTTCTACGCCTGAGCCTTCTTGAGCAGATCCAGGGTTTTGGAGAGATGTCGTGCAGGACGTCTACAAATCGTTGTCATTACTGGGAGACATCTGTTTGGGGCAAAGGATTTGTGGGTACCGCATTCAACATGTGCTTGCACAGTCACAGGCCATTCAGCATAGTTGGATCACCAGGAATTCAAGATGTGAAGAGTAGCATTTGCTTGTACAATTGCAAGCCATCCAGAATATTTAGACCATCAAGAATGCAAGATTTCAAGTGTTGCGTTCCATAAATGAACTGTCATTGGAATAACAATCGTGCATGTGAGACATATAATTTTCTTATCTAGTGCAGATACTTTGGAGCTGTTCCTTACTGATCTTTTGATTGGACAGTTATCATATCTGGGTAAGGGGGTCAAGAAAGTAGGTGGTCCGAGCTCCTATTAAGTCTAGATTGACTTTGGTCTGCAATGGAGAACTATGTGCTGGCCTGGTGGTGGCACTTCTGCTGCAAATGCATTTGGGTCTCTCATGATGCAAGCGCAGGGAAACAGCATGATAGAACATTGAACTGGTGCACCGGAAGTGTCCAGGTTCCGGTGGGATATGTGCGCATGTGTGTGTGTGGTCTCCCATGGGATATTTATGAGAGGAACAGTGACTCTCACAGGGAGAATGCCTCGATCTTGGGTGGCTGATATGTGCTTTTAGCCTGGTGTAGTGTTTAAAGAAACTGCCACTATGAAGATTCATTATCTCGGCCATAGAAAAAGTAAGTAAGACCGCCCAGTAACATTTATATCTTTTCCAGACTTTAGACGGAAAACCCCCGGTTTGGAAGCATGGAAATTGATCGATGTCTACATAAGGAATTTTCCCATTTAATGCTCCATTGGACATTTTTCTGTTTTGAACATGTATACAATTAACACCATTTCAGGCTTTAATATAATGATATGTTTCTTTCAACAGGAATTCGAGTTTCATCCTGAGAGGGCGAATATTTGGGAAGTGGTGTTTTTACTCTTACATACTACATGACATATATTGTGGTCTAGAATTATTATGATCTTATTACTGTGTTTGATGATCAGGGTGTTATTCACTAGTATTGCTTGGTATAGGATTGTTAATATGCTTGTGTGTGAAGCAGTATTTTCTTTAGTTAGTTTTCCATTGATAGGGGGTCGGAATCACTCCATTTCATGTCTGTAGCTTTTGCTGAACCACTTTTGTTAAATTTGCAAATAAAGTCTAGTTTTGTACATCAGTGTTTAATTTCAGTAGGCCTTTGTCGAAAAGATAGATACAGTGAGAGAAGTCAGCAAATGGGGAAGGAATCTGCTGACGCAAGGCGCCACGGCTACCAGAGACATCTAAGGAAAAGTAAGATGTTCGATTCTGTTCTTGAAACAGTTAGAGCAATAAAAGACGGCCCGGTTTGACCTGGGAGGGCCATTAACACACACACACACACACACACACACACACATATATATATATATATATATATATATATATATATATATATATATATATATATATATATATATATATATATATATATATATATATATATATATATATATATATATATATATATATATATATATATATATATATATATATATATATATATATATATATATATATATTCTTGCAATTTTAATTTTTACTCGTTATAATTGATTCCAATTATCATATGATCAAAATTTTCTGAAGCTAATTAATATCTGGAATATAAAACAAAAAGAAATCCGACCTGAACGATATATTTCGTAAAATGATGCAATATATATCTTTTGCAGATCTAATATTCGGGTCATCGTCAACACTACTTCGTTAGTTAATTTCATTGATGGCTTACTGCTGGATGCCCCACGAGTAGTTGACTTGAAATGATAGAAATCGCCCTCAATGACGGAGACTCTTTTTTGCTCTGTAGGAATATTACAGTTGCTTGTTGATCTCACTCGACCTCACTGTTTCCTACTAGCTCCCACTACCGCAGTAAGTAGACTCCAGAGTCCTGTTACGAACTTCAGTAATTCTGCTCTTTTATCGAGTATGGGTGCTACCCTTGTTTTCAACCCTCATCTTTATGATTTAAGAGTTGGTCCATAACTGATTAACGACGCATTGATTACTATAGTACTGAGAATTTTGACATTCATTGGTAAGGAAATTAGAGACTGAAAATAAGGGAAAAAGCAGAGATTAGATGAAGAAAGCTGCACAGCGTAAATAAAAAGCAGTTTTGAGAATAACGAAGATTTAAATAATTTAATGATGCAGTCTTAGGAATCCTTTTTATTATTTCTTTTCTTTATTCTTTCCAAAAGACCTTTTTCCTCAGAAATGGAGTCTTCCAAGAATGGAAACATTCTGTTTCACAACAATTTTTTGACACAATAGTTGTTATTTCCATTGATACCTGTGCATTCACACAAACAATAATTTGTGGGCACCAACATGCATATATATATATATATATATATATATATATATATATATATATATATATATATATATATATATATATATATAATATATATATATATCGCTCCTTTGCCTGAAGAGTGACACAACTCCAAAAATGGGGTTTTTGATTTATTGATACCAGCAGATAGCCTGTCCTTTGCTCCATTTGTGGTAAAAATTTCATATCTCTATCTATAATACTAACCGCTAGAGGGAATGAAATGTCACTATTACCACAGCGCACTTCTTTATAATCCTTGGTGTAAACACCGACATAAACCAATTACTCTCTGGACGTTTTCGACGAAGCATCGGTTATGTTTCATGAAGACTGACTTATTTCTCTTACTGTCAATGTTCAAGAGAAAGTAAGTTTTCTTGTTAAGCATTTAATTTGTAGCAATAAAGCATTGTTTTGATTTAATACTGTCTTCATGCATAAGGTAAATAATTTCTTGTGAAGATTATTCAAATTGTGACATTGCAGCAAAGATAAGGAAACATAAAAATGTTATTTTGTGTTATGTCATTATTACAACCAACCATTAGTCCATTCCAAATGAGGAAGAGTCAGCTAAATCAAAATATGACTCTTTAGAAGTTAAATACTTTTGTATTGTATGGTTCTTTGAATCTTATTTTGGAATGTGTCGTTCTTTTCACACACCATACCTATTGAAGCGTTTGATTTTTGTCCTTTAATGCACATACATTATCACATCAGTGTTTTCTAACCACGTTTTACAGGTCAGTATGAATAGCCGAGGGAAGAAATTAGTTAACTTGGCATTGCTTAAACAAAAGAACATACGGACTTGTCAAGAAAGGGATAAAAATGCAAAAAAAGGTAGATTTCATTTTTATTTATATCATAATTTTTTTTAACTAAAATATTTAAAAATAAAATTAAATAAAGCCAAGAGATGCTCTATTGCATAATTTGCTATGGAATAACTATAGACATAAACTTGCAGTGACTAATTTGCAAACTGTTACCCGTCTTTATTTTATTTTAATTTTTTTATTTTTTTTATTGTGCTTCATTTTCTCATAATACTTTCCCCCTTTAAACTTCATGAACATTTAATTAGGAAATTTTCATCTGTGTTATAGAGATGATTTTTTTGCTGATATTCTTGTTTGCTTTTAAGTAGGCCTATATAAGTTGTTTTGTCTTTGAGTGTTAATAACTGTGGTTTCTATTTTGATGTTAAGAAAAAAGATATTACATCTCAATGATTATTGTCCTTTTGGATATGTATGTATGTATGTATGTATGTATGTATGTATGTATGTATGTATGTATGTATGTATGTATGTACTCCCACACAACTGTATATTATCCTTTTTATACACAAGTGACATTTTAGACATTGTAGTCATTTTTCACCTCATCTTTTATTTTTGACCTCGAAAAAGTACATTTGTTGTGTCAATATTTTCTTAAGAACAAAGTTACACATTTCCGAGTTTAAAAAATATAGCTTTTGTAAAATGTAGCCCTCATTTTTTTTTAGGAGAAACCTCAAATGTCACCCAATGTGAAGAGGCACAAGTAATACAGTCTTCATCATCGTGCAGCGATTGTTCACCATCAAGTGATTCTTCGTCAAGCAGCAAGTCCTCTTCAACCAGCAATTCCTCATCAGATAGCAATCCCTCACAGGATTTAGATTCAAATGATTCTGTCATTGACAAAAGCTATGTACCAAATTATGATGAAGATACTGATGATGATGGTAACGTTAGTAAAGATGATCGACTTCAGAGACCTAATCAAGATTGTTCGAGAGATAGCGATATTCTGGTTCCACCTGTGTTAGAATCCAGTATTGCTGATGCACCAACATTAGTCAGTCCTGCAAAGAAAGGTAACAAAAGAAAGAAATGCCCAGAAAAATGGGAAAGAAATGTTCAGAAACAGCTGAGGAATGCAGGTAAGATGTATGAAAAGCACACAAAAGGAAACCATGTTAGAGCAGCAAGAAAAATGAAACCACCTTGTGGCGAAAAATGCAGATTGAAATGTTCTCAGAACATTACTGAAGAAGAGAGAAACAATATATTAACTTCATATTGGGATTTGGGCGATATAACAAAATAAAGACAATTCATTGCAAATTCTATGAAAGTTGTTGAACCATCCTACAGATATATTCGAATGGGAGGCAATCGACCACCAAGAAGACTTAATAATGCTTTTTACTTTTACACTGACGATAAAGATATTAGAGTGTGCAAGCTGTTCTTCAAGAACACGTTAGACATAAATGATCGCCCTATCCGAACAGCTTTGGAGAAAAAAAATAAAGTTGCCGGTGTTCTTGTTGAATCTGATCTTAGAGGCAAGCATGGTAAACATGCCACAGTCGATGAAAGCATTCGAGCTAAAATCAAGGAGCATATTGACTCTATTCCAAGAATAGAAAGTCATTAAACAAGATCAAAATCTTCAAGGACATGCACTGATGGGAGCAAAACAATTGCTGATATTCACAATGACTATGTAGCTAAATGCAAAGAAGAAAAACTGCCATTTGGAAACTATACTTTTTTTTATAGAATATTTAAACGAGAATATAACATATCTTTTTGCATTCCTAAAAAGGTTCAATGTGATATTTGCACAGCTTTCGACAACGCTGAAGAAAGTGAAACGGCTGATTTAAAAGAAAGTTATGACAGACACCTACTGGAAAAGGAATTATCAAGGTCTGAGAAAGCAACTGATAAGACATCAGCGGATTCTGTTGTGGCTGTGTATGATTTACAATCAGTAACTCAGTTACTCAAAGGAGATGTTAATGTGTTTTACTACCGATCAAAATTTAACGTTTTGAATTTTACTATTTACAATCTAAAATTAAATTCATGTGACTGTTATGCTTGGGATGAGGCAAACGGTCATCGTTGAGTCAATGAATTAGGTACTGTACATGTGTGTTGGATTACTTGAAGGAAGTGTGTAAAACAGGTAAAAGTGACATCATCTTCTATTTAGATAATTGTGCTGGCCAGCAAAAAAATAAGCTCATGCTTGCTCTTTACTTATATGCAGTAGGTAAGTTGGAAATAAATTCAATTACACACAAGTATTTTATTAAAGGACACACACAGAATGAGGAAGATTCTGCTCATTCTTTGATTGAGAGACAAGTCAAACGACTCCTCAGAAATGGACCAATTTATGTTCTAGAACCTTTTATAACTGCTATTCGGCACGCCAAGAAGAAAGGGGATCCTTTCAATGTCAAGGAACTCTGTTATGAAGACTTCTATTACATCAAAATGTTAGCAAATGAAATTGGTCCTATGAACATGAAAGGGCTCAAACTTGCTCAAGTCAAAGTGCTGAAGGTTGTTAAGGACTCACCAACTTCAGTTTTCTATAAGTATTCATATTCTGAAGATTACCAGGAAACAAGAGTAGTCAAAGATAAGAACTGTGAGGGAAACATAAAACTGGTACCTATTTTCAATGAAAAGCCAGGAATAGCAAGCCAAAAGAAAAACGACCTAGTTGATTTATGTGAGAAGAACCTCATTCCAAAACCCTATCATGTGTTTTATAAGAACCTTTAATTTGTCAATAACAGCTATATTGTATGGAATAACTTTAGCATTTAGAGGTATATAAATTGATTCAATTAGTTAGAAAGCTAAAAGGTTTAAGAAGATTTTTTAAAGTTTAACTGCATTGTGTGAAACAACTTTTTGCTATAGAAGTACATGAGTTTACTTTTCTCTCTTTTTTTTTTTTTTTTTGCTAAAAAGTTCTAATATTTTAAAAGATTCCTTTTCTTGGTTTTAAAAGTTTCATAACTTCTCTTGAGTTAAAATCAGGAAGGTGATTACAATTTTTTTCTCTGTTAAAAATTCAGTATTTGAAATTATGTTTCACTATATTAATTTCTTGTTCTGTTCTATTAGTGTCATAAAATGAAAATTAATAAATTCCATTTGTATTTTCGTTTTTTGTTGTTGTAATAATGTCACATTTTGACACGCTCCATCTAAACACCTGCAGATTACTGAGAACAATGTCACAAATCGGAAACACTACAGACAAACTAATGTAGTAATAATACAATACTTTGTTAAGCCCTAGAACATTTACTATTCCTTAAAGTAAGAGTTGTTTTGTATAAATATCAGGTAAAAAAATTATCTTCTTAACCATGGATAAAGTATAGAGAGTATTAAACTTTAAATTGCTCCTCCTGAAAAATAGCAATTTTTGAGTTATGACATTCTTCTGGCAGAGGAGGGATTATATATATAATATATATATATATATATATATATATATATATATATATATATATATATATATATATATATATATATATATATATATATATATATATATATATATATATATTATATATATATATATATTTATATATATATATATATATATATATATATATATATACATATATATATATATATATATATATATATTGTTACGTGTAGGGTCTTGGCTGATCATTTATTGTTCAATTTACGTAGTTTTCACAGCCCTGCAAACCAAGATTACACGTAACCTGCCACTTGAAGCCAAAAGTTAACCTCAAAGACAGTTGTTAATTAGCCAAAGGTCGCCTGTTAAGGGGTAATTAACCTTAACAAAGGATATTCAAGGAATAAAGACTTTATAATAAACGTCCTCCAACTGCGGACGCATACAAGAATCTCTACTCGTTAAGATGAATTTAGATTTCAAACGCAACGGTTCCTCCAAACATTCGAACGCTAGGCAGAAGAAAACATCGAGACTTACTGATTTGCTTACCCCTAAATCCTAGGTAGTTTACTGGAATAACGGGGTTGAAGCTAATAATATAATAATTTGGCTTAATCTAGACTTCGTGAACACATATACCGTAAGTGGTGGTTGAAGGAGGAACAAAGGAAATTTGAAATACAGAAAACAAAGGATAAAAGAATGGGCGAAGTTTTGAACAAA
Organism: Macrobrachium rosenbergii; assembly: GCA_039081455.1. Taxonomy (NCBI): domain Eukaryota; kingdom Metazoa; phylum Arthropoda; class Malacostraca; order Decapoda; family Palaemonidae; genus Macrobrachium; species Macrobrachium rosenbergii. The sequence continues at coordinate 6,262 of JANJGK010007272.1, read as the reverse complement.
AAAAGCGACTTTACCTTAGGACGAACGTTGTGTGCACCAACGACCGACGAGGAGTCCTTACAATTGTTTCTTCACTTCACTAATAGAATAATAGACAAAGAAAGGGGGAAGAGGTCCAACTGGACGTGTTATCTCTCCGAAAGATTGGTTCTCTCTGCTGTTCCCTAAACGGCCTAGATCAGAACATTCACCCTAGGCGTCCGCGTTCTGTTAAAAACATTCGCCAAGAGACAGGTAGAAAGGAAAAAGGACCTTAGGACCACCTATTTTTAAGGCTGATATGGGACTTTTCCTATAGGGGAAAAATGGCTAAATACTACCTATCCTTCCCAACGGACGTTAAAGTTTGAACTGAAGACGCTCCTATATAGACAACATCTTTTCCCGGTCTCGGTCAGGTTGATATTATTTACAATCAAAAGTTACGAGGGCGAACAGCAGTAATATTTATATGTATATATATATATATATATATATATATATATATATATATATATATATATATATATATATATATATATATATATATATATATATATATATATATATATATATATATATATATATATATATATATTAAGACGAAAATTTCGCTTAATATAAAGTTCATTATACCATAAAAATAACTTGCACCCAAGGGGAATTATAAGTGATAAAGGCTTTGTCATCAGTGGGATTCGATCTGCCTCCTGGCTGGAAGCAACAAAACCACAGTGACTATGACCACTAGGATGTCAAGAGAGTTAAAAGTTTATATTGATTGGTAAGCGATCACCGAAAGTAACTGCGATTTAGTGATTCATAAAGAGAGGGAGAGAAGAAAAATATTACTACTTAGGATTCATAACATCATTATGATTTACAAATCTGAGAGAGGGAGAGATTTTTTTTCAATCAAATTACTAGTGTAATGAAACACTAATGAACAAAACATTGTACTATAAAAACGAAATATTGTAACGGAAAAGTTCCTGACTTATTCTGGCTTCGAAGTCAGCAACACCAAAAGCAAAGAGAAGTAAAAGAGAATACAGATACCTCGAAAGGATTCGTGACTGTATTGAATCGAAAGGTCGGCCTTTTGAGATACTACTCATGGAGCTATTGTCATTGTTGTCATTATTATTATTATAATTTATTTTGCAATAAAGTACGCATCCTTTCATTATTATTATTATTATTATTATTATTATTATTATTATTATTATTATTATTATTATTATGTTTGACTTTTGTTTGCATACATGTTTTTCATCATTTACTTTTGCTGCCTACGAAACAGAGCTGGCTGATTGTTTGCCTTTGTTTATATTCTTTTCTTTTTCTCTGATATGTTTGCTATGGTTTTTCAAATGTTACTGATGATAGCACTCTTCTCTACTAGGTGTGGTCAGTGCTTTCATTTGATCAATGTTTCGCTCTCTATTTAGTTGTGCCTGCCTTTCGACCTATTTATTGAGCGCATGCATTTTATAGTGCCCTGAACTTGTCCTTTGATCTTGGTAAAAATTATGAATGAGTAGTACTGTAGTAGTAATCATTTTTCAGAGTGAGATGTCAGTAGTATATGGACTTCGGTTGACGCAGCCTCTAGGTGAAGACAATGATTTGAAAGAGATATTAATGAGTATAAATGATGTGAAGAGGCTTTAATCTTTAATGTTCCTTTTAGTAGGACAAAAAGGATATGTAGCAGGAAGTCCTAGCATGTCCTACATAGCCAGTAGAAACTGGAGAATGAATGTTTCGGGTTATGAGGCGAAAAGTCAAGGAAGCTAGCTGTAAAAACCCTGTCTGTGAGTAATAACTCGGGATTTTTACGAAAGGCGAAAGCACTCATCTTTCGGTAGTAATGTTTTGATGGCGAAAAAGAAAAAATTTCGGGATGGAAAAGTTTTAGGCTGTCTCCGTGACTGAAGAAGAGGTATGCAGTGAGAGAGAGAGAGAGAGAGAGAGAGAGAGAGGAGAGAGAGAGAGAGAGAGAGAGAGAGAGAGAGAGAGAGAGAGCCAGAAGGGGGAAAAACGTAGAAAATAATCATCGTAGGAAAAAATTCAGAAAACCTCGGTAGGACAGTCCCCTGTGTGGAAGTTACAAGCGTTTGGTGAGGTTGGAGCTACTTTGATGAGCTTTCTGTGCAGGGAAACCTAAATAAACACACCGGGTCACTGGAAGCGAGAAAGCAGATCTTAAAGTTTACTCTCCCACCATGAAAGTTAGTAAAGATTTGATTATTTTCAAGGATGTGTTTATAGTTTGTTAGAAGTGAAGAACTTTTCCGTGTAATATTCTATTCGATTCCGTTTCTTGACAATTCAACAGTAATGGTCTAGAGGGTTATCGATCTGTTGCCCAGAGTATTTTTAAGATCATGGGTCGTACATTATTATTCGTCAACTGAACATATATCCAAATAAAAATCTGTGAAGATAACTTCCTGTTTTCTTGTTCATGACAATATCCAGTAGTTTTCTGATTCGGTTAAGTTAAAGACAAGGCCAGACTGGTGGTTACGGTGCTGTATTTCAGCCGCTTTTTGCATGGTTTTTCATCTCCTAAAATTTGAGATCAAAGGTAAAGTTGTCGATTTCATCTTTTTCGTTGTTGTACTGATGTCCTCCACTGGAAGTTTCATCCGTTAACTGCCCTTTGTAAAGGATTATATGAATTTACTTTGCTATCTTTTTTTACTTGTTTCATTTTTGTCATGAAAGTTTGTACCCCTAATGCTTCAGATATCTAGAAAAAGCCATTTGCATGAATATCAGTTTTTTGGAACATGATAATCTCAGTGTCCTCAAGAGCCAAGATAAAAAACACTCCACGTTTATCAGTGTCCATGGCTTCCTCCGCCAGCAAATCATTCGTCATCAGGGCAGTAATACTATGATCCATAGTCGAGAATGTCTTTTGCAGGATGAGTTTGCAGTTAATTGTTCTTAATCTTCAAACATTCCAGAAGCGAACTGGAGGATTTGTTACTCAGAAATGGAAATCCTATTAAGCCGACAGGAGAGCTCAGGAGTGGGAGTTTCCTCGTTCAAGATGGATGAATGAATGATTGAAGGAATGTTTTATCTGGCAATGCTCTCTCTCTCTCTCTCTCTCTCTCTCTCTCTCTCTCTCTCTCTCTCTCTCTCTCTCCTGTGTGTGTGTGTGTGGGTGTGTCGTAGATGACATCAAAGGCATAGTGGCACAAATGAAAGGTTTAAGCAACGCAGAGTACAAATTAGTCAATTATGCTACCATCATGATCTCCCCACGGAAATTTAATTGCCATTACCTACTCGACAATTATGAGGCATCAGTTTCCTGGGGAGAGTGACGGCTTGTGATGATTGATGCCATTTCTAACCTCTACAGCCGGATAATTAACTGACTGCAGGAATGCATTAATGCTTCATAAACTCCAGTCATACCGATGTGCTGTCGAAAACAATTCTACCTTTTTTGTTTTGAGATTCAATTTTCATTTCTCTCATCCAGTGATGGGGAAAACTTCTTTTGTTTCTAATTTTAATAATGGGAAAAAGAGAGACACTTCTACCAAACTGACTTGCCTCTTGTTACTCGGGAGGTTTTAACCTTGAAACTGCTAAAATATTCTGTCTAAAAATATAAACATTCCTGCTCAAACATAACAGAATTTCTTCTTCTGGATACAGAAGAATATTAAAATGACTCTTGAAGTTTGTAATCTGTCCTTTATATACTATGAGAAACGTTGCAATTCGCCACATAGTCCATCTCAAAATGCTATGAAAGGCCTTTCCAAGATCAATAAAACAAAGACTTAATGGAATTTTCATTTCATTAGCTTGCTGCATTAAATGCCTAACAATGAAGATCTGATCACTGCAACCCAGCCCCTTTCTAAAACCGGAATGTTCATCCCTCAGAGTACCATCAACCACTGCCTCCCACCTATTCAACAATACTCTGCTGAAAATTTTCAAGGCTACAGATGAGAAACTGATTCCCCTCCAATTACCACGCCTACTCAGTCTCCTTTTTATGGATCTTTAATGATCACACCATTCTTTCAACATGTCACCCATATCTCATTGAATGATATCTTCAAGACAAATACTAATCTATCCTCCTCCACTTTAAACATTTCTGGGGATAAACCATCCTCTCCTGGTGCCTTATAATTCTTTAACCCTTTTATTCCCTTAACTACTTATTCTAGCCTGATCTCATTTTTACCAATATTTAAATCTTCCTGAAGCAGGCGCTATATACTCTTCAGGGGGGACTGGTCTATTAAGAACTCTGTCAAAGTGTTCTTTCCATCCGTTTCTGATTTCAGCATTTTTGGTCAATAAATTACATTCCAGATCCATGACTTGTATATCCTTACACTTAGTGGCAGTGCCACTCAGCTCTCCAGTTGCTTTATATGCTATCCTTTGACTCTGACCAGCATTTTTATTCATTAATTTTTCAGTTTCCACAATCTTTTCATTAACAGATATTTTTCTTATCTCTCTTAGTTAGTGTTTTAACTTCTGAATCCAAACTCAAGTACTTATTTCTTGCTAGTTCAAAATCCTCATCATTAACAAACTGCATCTCACTCCTCAATTTTGCCTCACCTCTCTTTTTTATTATATCCCATGCTTCCTCACACATCCACATCTTTTTCCTCAATATGAGTCTCCTTCTGATCATACAGCCAGCAGCCTAAGGCAAAGCTTTCTTCATATCCCCCGACATCTCATCTACACTTTTCTCTCCCTCCTCCAATGTTTCCAACCCCAAAAACCTGTTTCTGCATTCTATTCTAAATTTCTCCTTTTCCTCTCTTTCCCTTCTAAGCACATCAGTATCGTACCTATCAACAACAGGTTTTCCCTTCTGACTTTTTAGCTTAAGTCTTATTTTTGCAATGCTAAGCTGATGATCAGTACCAATATCTGCTCCCCGATTAACATGAACATCTAGCAAAGAGCTTCTATACCTTTTACTGACAGCAATATAATAAATCTGATTTTTATATCTTTCACACGGTGACACCCATGTCATCTTGTGTATATTGTGATGTTAAAAAAATGTGCACCCAATGACTAAGTCATTTGCTAGACAGGCTCTCCCAAGCCTTGCTCCATTTTCACTCATCCTACTACTGACACCTGTCTTACCCATACAAGCCTCAAATCCCTCATTCGAGCAGCCCATTATTGCATTGAAGTCTCCAATACAAACCAAAATATCATGTCTAGCAAGTCTTCCTATTCCTTCCTGCAGCTTTCCATAAAATGCATCTTTCCTTTCATCACATGCATCATTAGTAGGTGCAAAACACACAGACTGTTTTTACCACGATTTGATTTGAGCCGTGCGTAAAACAGTCGCTTGTCCATAGGATCCCATTTACATAGAGCCTTTTCTGCCTTGCACCCCAACAGCAATCCTACTCCCTGATAATGCATTCCATCCCTTCGGCCAGACGTCAGCAAATATAAATGATTCTCCAAATTCAGTTTATCGATTCCAGTTAATTTTGTCTCTATTACAGCACGAATGTTTGATTCATAACCTTGGGAAACTGCCACTAACCTTCAATTTTGCTATCTTGATTTAGCGTTCTCATATTCCAATTGCCAATTTTGTTAGTTCTTTTCCATGAATAAAGGAATTATGAGACCGTGAGATTCTTAGCACCCCCTGCCTATTTAAGGGCTGCACTGGACTGGGGGCCATTCCTCTTCTGTCAGAGTCCATCAGGTTTCTTTGGCTAACTATATAAACACTTCTCCACAGTGTTGCAGTCGCAGTAAGCAGCTAACTTGACTGCGTGCCCACATCCGAAAGATTTAGCTATACTGAGGCCAATCGCATGACGGCATGCTTCCCAGCATTTCACTCTCAAGGAGTTTATCTGCTTGAGAAGCAAATACCCCCTTGCTCCCAGGGGCATTCATCTGTGCAGGTAGAGGGTGATCACCCCCTTACTAGCTATCTACAGTGTATAAAGCCATACTCACCCTTCCGAAAAGTACACACATACACACACAAGCACATTCAAAGATGCAGACACAGAGTTGCATATTATATATATATATATATATAGTATATATATATATATATATATATATATATATATATATATATATATATATATATATATATATATATATATATATATATATATATATATTATATTATATATATATATATATATATATATATATATATATATATATATATATATATATATATATATATATATATATTATATATATATATATATATATATAT